>JAOEGS010000957.1:38501-51248 GCA_025447755.1 Corythornis vintsioides | reverse complement strand
TAGGTGCCCCTGCTCAGGCAGGGGGGTTGGACTAGATGATCTTCTAGCTCCCTTCCAACCCCTGACACTCTGTGATTGTGATTTTTTGAACATTCAGAACCTAGTAGCTCAAATCTCTTCCGAGACTTTGCATCTCTTGTGCCATAAGACCACATAAGGTGTGAATAATCAAAGCTATAAGGAAAGATTTATAAAGGTGTACAAGAGATGCATTTGTTTCAGGACTAGAAAAGGCTAGAACTGGTGAAGTAGAGCTCAGTGGAAAAGCAGGTGGTTGAGATTATAATCAAACCAGCTCAGGCAAGCTGGACCAGATGGACTTTTTTCTGTTACTAATATTACTTATGTTCCTACTCATCTGTGAGAAGTTACAAACAGTTTACCTGTTCAGATTTTTCTGACTCAAATTACATAAGATCAGTGCTCTCACTTCACTATCACATTAAAAGTTATCACAACACTGTCTGTAGTTGAATTTAATCTAATATGCTTCCCATCCAGAGGAGAAACTGGTAGGTGTAACAGAAGTTTTGCCTTTTACAACACAAATTATGTAGAAAAACATAAAAGAAAAAAATCCCAAACTGAATCTAGAGGATTAAGTGTTACTAGATAGAAACTAAATCTAAAGTTAAACCGTATTTCCTGTATTAAAAGATGAAACTTGGAAAGAAAACTAATGAGTGTGACTAACCTGTAGTCACACAGATTGCATGACACATTAATCTACAACTGCACCAACCATGTCTAAATATCTCCAACATGGGTCACAGTTCAGAGACTATAACTTTAAATCCAGGAAAGTATTTCACAGGTGCAAGAAAAAAAACAACCCAACTCTAACATCTCTAAGATGCCAATTTGCATGAATTTATTTCAGAAATACCCAAGCAATTTTCACACATAAAACAAAAGTTATTTTAAAATTCAAACTAACATGAGAATGGTTTTTGCAAGACTGCAGATCTAATTTACTGTTAGTAAAGAAAATGTATTACCAGTTGTGAGGTAACTCTGATGCTGTAAAGATTCTAATAATTCGGTGAAAAATTTCTGAACAGGAGTGACAAGTTTTAAAGCATTATGACTGGGCCCAAGAGCAATCCACATAACACCTATTTTAACTTCCCAAAATAGCTCTCCCCTCTGTAATTTGATATTATACATAATAATATTTGACAGAGTAAAATGTGCCTGTCAAATTCCTTATAAAAGTTCAGAAATTATTCTGCAGTTGTGTCTATTTAAATTTTAAATGCCATCTTGGTCAATTAGAATCTTGAGTTTTGATTCAGCTCTTCAGGCATCCCAGGTGCAGAAGCATAAGGCCACATGAAGAACTGCTAAATTCCTGCTCACATTTATCAGAAGCCTTGGAGGAAACTACAGAAATTTATAAAATCTCTTTACCTATTCTTCATATATGTTTATTAAAGCAGGCATAGAACATGGTACCCTTCAGCTACTTCATTTGCTGCTTCATTTTCTCATCATTATTCCAGAGGAATGCTGGAGAAGAGTTTAAAATTAAGAATATACTACTGGTCCCAGTAGAGACCAGAGTTGAGGATGCTTCACTCATTTTATTGATTCTGCTGCTGCAGACATGCAAACATTTTCACTGACACAAGGTATGGGCTTTGGGATGGTTTGTTTACCACTTGCAGTGACTGTACACAGCACATTTTCTGTAAACATACTGGGCCAGCCTGACAATGGAATGCCAGGTGGAGTGAGCATAGCCAAATAAAAAGGATGGAAAGAAGGAGACTTTACAAGGAGCAGAGTATTTATCCATCTATTAACTTCAGTTAATGCCAGCCTCACTACTTCACCACAATAAAATAAGCATTAATGCAAGAAATAGAGCTGAAAGTTTATTATGCAGCAAAATTTACTGAGAGGTAGCTCGGGGAAGTTTCTCTTGAAGGCCACAGCCACAACCCTCTGTGATCATCTGACTAAATATTGTGTTAGTGTACTGTATATACACATCTTCATTTACACAGATTTGATTCTGCCTTTGCATATTTTAAAGAAGATATTTATTCTGGACCACTGGACTATGTCCTCTCCCCCTGTCTTAATACAGCAGAGAAGACCAGAATGATTACCCTTAGTGTGAACATTGGAAGGAAGGACATTTCACAAGTGAAAAGAACCAAGGGCAAAACCAATATGCTCTGCATCAGCCACTACAGTCTCTTCTATGATTCTTGTAGCATATTTTGAAGTGTGTCAATAATCTACTTGACTCAAAACAACAGATGATTCTCAAAAACACTAAATAAATATCAGGGTCACAATTTTTTGTTCACTTTTAATTCAAATCCCAGTTTAAAATAAATAAATAAATAAAAAATCAAGTGAACAGATCAAATCAGATTCAGGCCTCATGGTTTCATGAGCCTAGCCAGGGACAAATATCTGTTTAAAGAAAATCTATGAGTGGATTTGCTGGAAGCATCAGCATGTTTTAACTGTTTGAAGACTTTTGGACAGTCTTTTTACCAAAATTGCTTAAACTGGATTACAATGAGAGCTTTTAAGAATAAAAATAAATTATTCTTTCTATGTTTATTGTTAATAAAAATTTAAAACTCAGAAAGGTGATCTGGTTTCTTTATTGACTATTTCTGCATGTTCTATGTATCTTAGGATTTTACAAATAAATTGCCAGCCTCATGGCCTAAGGAGGCAGTTAATGACCTCATGCACCATGAAATCTACAGGTGGAGTGGTTTTCTTGAAGCTTAAAGAGTGAACGACACATGACAAACATTTGCACTAAATTCTCAGATAAATAAAAATTATCATTAACCATAAAGATCCAGGAGATTGTTTCTAGTCACTTTCAGAAACATACTACATCCATGTCTTACTTTTGGGTAGGACTATTTTGCAGACATCACAGTAGTACAGAAGTAATGGCATTCTTTGTAGTTTTTTGTTACATCCAAATGTTGAAGAAAGTTTTCATGAACAAGCCCCAGAATACACCACCCATCTGATTAGATCTCCAGCTGCAACCCAGAATTACATTTATCATAGATGAGATCTGCTGGGCATTATTAGGAAATGATTTTGGAAGTAGGGGAGTGAAGATGTCACAGGTCACAGCCAAGGGAGAGCTGTGAAGCCTGTTGTGCTGAGGGCAGCCTCACTCCACTGTCACGAAAAGTTTTCAGCTCAAAATGCAACATCTGTGCAACCAGCTCTACCACAGCAATTATGACCAAAAAACAAGGAAAATTAGACAATATTCTCTAAAAAAAAAAAGTACTTTCCACAGAAAAACAGAATTTTACAGGGCTTGTCTGAGTGAATGCGAGGTCATAAGGGAGAAGCTGCAAGGGTGAGCAGAAAGGATAGATCAAATCCTTTAGAAATATCAGCTATGTCTTTGCTTTGTGTGGCTCCAGTACTACTGAGGGAGCCATGAAGGAAAGCTTCCAAGAAAAGAGTCTAGGAGATATAACTTAAGAATAAAGAAATCCTTAATACTAAGATTCCAAGGAGACTGTAACAGTTATACTATTAAAAACTTATATTTTATAATTCCATAGATATAAAGTAAGCATTTTAACTATTTACCTTCTACTTGACAAATTTTCTTAATTTTGTTATGGCCACAGAGAAGTAATAAATGACTTGGTTAAGCAGTTCATCAGGAGAATCAACGCAACACTAGGGACAAATGATAGGTTTTTATTAAAAGTACTGTTAAGAAATTTTAAAATAGATGAGAAATGTAAGTATGTCATATTTCAAAAATAATTGCTATTTTCAAATAGGCATATTTCACAGAATTAATTTTTTTGGGGGTTGGAAGGGACCTTGAAAGATCATCTAGTCCAACCCCCCTGCCAGAGCAGGATCACCTAGATCAGGTCACCCAGGAACAGATCCAGGTGGGTTTTGAATGTCTCCAGAGCTGGAGACTCCACAACTTCTCTGGGCAGCCCCTGCCAGGCTTTAAATGGGGCTTGAAGTGACCAGAGATGCTATTCCATAAAAATGATACAAACTCAACTGAAATAATCACTGTGCCCCAGCTGCAACATACAGAATAATTGTTTAAAAGAAAAAGAAATAAAGTATGGATGTATGTGCAAGACAATGTTAAGGACAGTTAGTCTTGATTACAAGCCAGATGTGTGAGCCTCAGCTCTCATTAGCAGGGTTTTAACTTCCTTGGTTTAGGATAAAAGCACATTTTGTCTTTGCCTTTAAGAAAAAATATGGTTTTAGGTAAAGAAGAATTTTTTAAAAGTCCTTATCAGGGTCAACTTTACTCCTCTCCTCATCAAATGCAAAGTTTTTAACTTGCTCAATCATAATTCTTGTTAAGGTTGAGTCTTTAAGTTACACATTCCAGATGTGAGGCAATAGGAAAATTGCAATGTTGGGGTTGGCTTAGGGAGCTGTGTGTATGTCTGCAGCATTCTTTTTCCACTAGGAACATTTCCCACATTTATAATAATAAAATTGTGAATAATAATAATAAAAAAGTTTCTAAATAAGAGAGCTAACATTTTCAAATTATAAACAATAATAAAATGTCTTCTTACGATTCATCCATTAATGTTGGAAAATGGTAACTACAGGTCACACCATCTTTTTCAGAGGGAAAAGCTGGATGATGACTTCTTTTATTAGAAATATTTAGAATCATTGGAAATGCAGCCAGCAGGAGCTTAGGATGCAATGAAGTTCAAAGTTTGTGTGGGTGTATGTTGTAGTGAAGTAAAGAATAGCAAGCCAGGTTGTTTTAACTTGCCAGATACAATTTCCTTTGTCTAAAACTGTTTCTATGGACTTGCTTAAAAAACTGGAAAAATTTACCTTTTTATTTGCCAAATTGGCTTTAGCTGGAATCAATCAAGCAGTACTACCACAATTTTAAGTTTCATATAAGAGAAAAATGGTGACACTGACTCATTTTTGTCTTTTTTTTTTTTCTGAGACAGATGCAAAGCACAGAACTGTCCATGCTCTGTGTGCACAGACAACATCAACATCTCTATAGTGTGGATACATCAGCAAATGATGTATGTGTAACCCAAGGTCAAGCCCAACATTTTCTGATGCAATCAGTATCTAAATCCACCTATTGGCAAATAACTACATCCTGTTCCTGCAAAGTATTGTGCTCCTGGGGCTTCTCTAGAAAGTACTTGGTGTGGCTGGAAACACCCTGGAAATAGGGCTAGGCATGCACTGCCCTCCCCAAAGTCACAGCTAATCCACTGCACATTCAATGAAGCCTGAATTTATTTATTTTTTTGTCTTCATCTCCTGCTGCAGCCTTTCCCCAAATCAGGCAGCAGTTAGCTGATACCTGGGGTCAAGTGGGAAACATGGGCTCCCCTAAATGGGTGCCCTGGATAGCAGGCTAAGCCCTCTGACCCCAGAGGGACCCAGTGCTACCATTCCAAGGAGACCTTCCTTGTCCTCACAGCCTGTTCCTCCAGCATATTTCCAGAGTGAATGCATTTCTGCTCAAGTCCTCCAGCCCTTCTTTGAGGACAAGAGCAAGCTCAGAGACCCCCAGGAAACCAAAAGGAGCTTGACATTTTCAAGATTTCCTCAACAGTTAAGATTTCCTCTTTTGGAAGCTGGCAAAACCAGCCCTGGATATCTGGAAAAGTAAAACCAGTTTGGACTAGCACTGAAACACACTGGGAGCAGAAAAACACCAAACAGAAATTTCACAGTACTTGAAGAGAGAGCACTTGGTTTGTGTATAATCTGAACAGACACAGTTCTGGAGATGACACAGGCCAGCTCTGAAGTATATTCCTCAAATCTCTGGTTTCGGACCACTCAGAAATAAAAAATACCTAGTTGTAAATGAAAGGTTTTTATTATGTTTTGTATAAATAATATTTGATGATGTACTGTGTTTCGGAAGAGTTCCTGAATACAAAAACTAAAAGGTAAGTTCAAAAGCATCCATGTGTTCTAGGAAATCTGAATCTATTTCAGACAGATAAAGCTTCACCTTCCTTTTCAACTTTAAATTAGAAACAGATAAAATATTAATTTCCCTTCTGCATGTCTTTATATTATGAATTTTTTCAAGCAGCTATTAGACACATTGCTACCAAAAAGCAGATATATTTCATTCTATCATGCTAAACCATTAGAGGTACATACAAGTTTATGAGGCAGCTTTTCCAGTATGTTATGGGAATGAACATAGTAAGAGCACATACCAGAAACCTAAAGTTAAAGACTTATTGTCCTTAAATGATCAGTGGAGTTTTTTAACCACAATTATCTGAAAAAAAATATTTATGCTGAAACAAAACAAAATTAATTTCACAGTTCTTTAACTCTTCACTGATATCTTTCAAATGTGAAATAATTTTGGCTACCTACACATCTTCTGAGTTCTATTTCAGTTACTTTCTGCATTCTGTTAAGCCTATGTTTACATCAAGGATTTTAAAAACAAATATCCAGCAAGCAAGCTAAATGATTCTGCTATTTTGTCAGGGAAAGCAGAAAAGTAATTTTAGAAAATGAAATGGTGACAATGTGTGAGGGCACCAGTATCTGCTTTCTAGTCCTGTCTGGAAACTATTCCTTCCACTCTTAATATTTTAGACTGGGTTAAATAACACAACAACATTCTGCCTCCTACAGAATTTAAATGGCTGGATGCCAGGTGCCCACCACTATCACACCCCTCCTCAGCTGGACACTGGAGAGAAAGTAAAAAGGCTTCTGAGTCAAGATAAGGACAGGGAGATCACTCAGCAGTTACTGTCATGGGAAAAACAGAATCAACTTGGGTAAATTGGTTTCTTTAATTTATTATTAAATTTATTACCAATCAAGTGAGAGTAGGATCATGACAAAAAAAAAAAAAATCTTAAAAACTTCTTACCCCCCCATATTTTTCCCCTCTTCTTAAATATCACAGAGGTACTACCACTGTCACTGATGGGCTTGGCCTTGGCCAGCAGCAGGTCCATCTTGGCTCTATCAGACATAGGGGAATCTTCTAGTATGCCCTACACAAGCCAACACTTTAGCTCCCTGGCTACCAAAATCTATCCAGGTTTGTTATCCAGGACAAGCTGTCATCCCAGGTTATCATTGCTCTGTTGTTTTAGTTCTGATTCACACAGACTCCTAAAAATGTATTGGACCACTCTAGTTCAGAGTGGCTTTAATCTAAAAGTGATTTCAATCATCTTGGAAGAAATGTGAAGCAGGAGAAAAACTAGAAAGATATTTGGGTAGCTGGGAAACTCCTGCCTCTCAATGAGTGTGGATAGGCAGCTGCTTCTCCTCAATTATCAGCTTTGGTTCAGCCACAGATACGACCCTTTCAAAAGCCTGAGACAGATTTCATCCTGACCTTGTCTCCTCAAAAGCCCTGGAAGTTGGTGGTGATGTTTCCCCAGTCAGTGTTACATGGGGTTAGAACTCCTGTTGCCTGGTGGCAATGGAAAGTTGAGCTCTCTGCAGACCTGGTGATGACCCTGGCAGCACTGAATAGTGTGTCCACCAAAATTACTGGAAACAGGGGGTTTTGCAGAAGGTCAGTCTGCCAAAACTAGCCCCGTGGGGATTTTCCTCATGCCATCCTGGCTGGGCTGGATTCACCTTAAGGGGAAAGGCCTTAAATTCCTGCTTCAGTGTCTGTCCAGAGACGTGGAAAGGAAATATTTTCTGTGGGAAGGGGAATGTTGCTCCAGGGAGAAGTCAGACCACATGGCAAAACTCATCTGGTAGTTTGCTAACCAAACAGGTGATGACATGTCCCTCTTTGTCTGCTCTTCTCCTCTCTCCTCCTGTACACCCACACATGCTCCTGCTCACTCTGGCACTCATGACAACACTCAGCAGGGAATTCAACTTACTGGGTTAGCTTTTGGCTGGGATTGTAAAACACAGAAGTAGAACTGTCATCCTTGGCTCTCTCCTCTGTTTAGTTTTCCTTTTAACCCCTGCTTTTCTCAGCATGGATAGCATTTGGACCCAGTTATAAAAATACAGTCCTAACAACAGTGAGCACACAGAGAGCTAAAAGTCAGGCACAAAGTTCAGAGTGCTTCTATCCCTCATCATGTGAGTAGGGAAAGGCAGGCACTGTTCTGAACTTAAGACAACCAAAAGTGAACTTCAAACAAGCAGGTTTCAAACTCTGTCTATCTCATGCTTTAGTATTTCCCTGCAGTCTCAAGATTTGTGCTTTAGATAGGAAAGTAGGTTACCTCACCTAAATGCTGCTGCTTCAAGTATTTAAGTCATCCTGCTGGATACAGACAACTGAGCTGCTCTTTCTTCTCTGCTGTGATGGCAAGAGGTCCTGCAGTGCAAACCATTAGATGCAAGAATTCCTGGACTGCAAATACTGCCCAGTCTTGGGTAGGACTGTGAATACAGACTTCCTTAAAAATGCATCTCAAGATTGTAATTGCTTGTCATTGTAGAAGAGCTAATAACTTCAGCATTTTGCATATTAAAAGAAATAACAACAAATAATAGAACCACCTTTTCACATTCATCATAGAAGTGCAGCCAAAGACCTTGTTCAAAGGAGAGAGGAAGGTAGATGGACAATATAAAATTTGACTGAAAATGATGAAAAAAAAAAAGCTTTAGAGATGTATATATATATTCACTAGGGTACCCTGCTCTGTATTATGCTTTTAATTTTCTAATTCCTAGAACCTACAACATTCTGTGTGATATATTAGTTTATGCACATGTCTGTCCTTTACTGACCACTCTCATTTATCATCTGTACAAAGTGTCAGACTGTTAAAAGTTAACCTAAAAAATCTGCATGTAGGTACACACTTTGAACAGTACTATGGGCTTACCCATAGTCAAGTGTTTCTTATGAATCTGAAGAACTGAGATGTTTTAGGGAGTAAATTTCATTGTAATTGCAACCTTTTTCAAAACAAAACAAAACAAACAGAGTAAAACATCCAAGATGAGCTGTTGAAAACTCATTAAAGTCAACGCAACTCAATAAACTGTCATGTGCTTCTACTTTTAAACCCAGTTAAAACTGTAAAAAGCAGCACAAATTCACTTTTTATTGCTGTCTAAACTTGTTTGGGATCAGAAAGTGCAACGCTTACTACAAAAAATAATGAAAGCAGCTAATAAACCTTACAGAAAACAGTAGAGTCAAGCACATGCAAGCAATATGCTGAATAGCTGTTGATTTTCTGTCTGCTGAGTGACTTCAGATCTTGTCACCAGCACAGTCAAAAGCGGATAAAATCCTATGGAATTTGCTACACAATGTTGGCCAAGCAAAACAAGCACTGGATCCTAGGACACTGGACATGTCACGTGCTGTCGTTACAGTTCACACTGCTGTTCTCACTCCCATGCCAGCAGAAAAGCCTGCTTTTTATATTAAATGCAGACTCTCTCAAATGTGTTTTAATAAAAAATTAATTGTGTGCAACAGTATTTAAATCTCCAGCAATTACTGTGATTAACTCAAGATGGTCTCTCTTCATTCAGCCCTTTACACTGACTACCTAAGGTTAGATAGAAAATACATCAAAATCCATTATATGCTGCATTTCTTACAGTTTGTCCTTCTAATTTCATCTCCTCAGTCATAAAGTTTTGAGCATCTCTAAGAAACTTGTTGCCAAAGGAAGACTTGACATCTTTGGTATTTTCTGAATACTTACTACATTAATGTTTCCTTGAAAGCTGATAATGGACAATATCATTTTTTTGCAGGATTTAAAGAGTCAATGTGTTTTTCACAGCACATTTCTGGTGCCTACAGCTTACAGTGTAAACTGGGGGCTTGTACAACTAATAGATTCCTAACTTAAAAATAAAAAAATCTGAAATTTATATAAAAATGGTTTCCTGTTAAATCAGTCTAGATATTTCAGGCCCCAGTGTCAAATCACCTAAACTCTATCAAAAGCACCTCTGACTTTCTTTAAGGGACTATGACTCACTATCATCTGCATAGTTTGCTCATGAAGATTTCTTAGTAGGAATGAAGTTTATTTTGCACAATTTGCAACTCCTTAGTAAGGCCACTGGCATCAGGGCAGTGAGAGTTTTAGGTAAATTGAGTTTTCTGTTCAATGCCTTGCTTTGTTCCCCTTTGGCAGAAGGGATTTATTTTTTTTTTTCATTGTTGCAATTACTATGAATTGAAAAAGCAACTCTTCCTAACCTGACTTTGAGAACTAAACAGGTACAGTTCAACATAATAGAACACAGGGACCCTCTACCCTTGCTGGGTAGTGAAATGTGAAATGCAGAAATATGATGTGATACATGGAACAGTTACTAGCACACCATTTATTGATTATTCTCCCCATAATACAAAAGGTCTGTAGCTGGCTAAAATAAAGATCTCCTAGTAAGGCAACAGCAACACACATGCCAATAGGTAGGACTAAAATTTTCTTCCAGTTGCTATAAGCTACTGGCTGCCCAGAGTCCAGTAGAATAATACATTTTAGACTTTCTAATTTAAGTATAATTGTGAAATACCTGCCAAAAATACAAAATAGCTCCAAACGCATTAAAGGCTCATTGAAGGCATTAAACACCCTCAGAAAGGAACTGGTTAGTTGCCCCAGTAGTAACATGCTCCTAGTGAAATGATTTGGGTTTATATTCCATTTAAAAATTCTATATTTAAGTTCAAACATTTTGGTGAACATTAGTTACCAAGAATATAGACCTTGCTCATTTTGTGTCTTACTGACACAAAAAAAAAAAAATAAAATCATACACTGGAAAAAAAATGGATTTTTTCCATTTGGTAGACTGGAAAGCACAGGAGTGTCAGGGCATCTACAGTGAGACTCAGTAGGCCAAATTAGTTTCAGAGATACACAATGATAAAATACCAATGACTAGCATAAATAATTCACTTGTGAAATAATGTTATTTTCCTGATACATTTTCATTTAAAAAAAAATTATTTTTCCAGTCTGATAAGCAGTAAAAGATGGTGTAAAAGAATGTAATTGGCCAAATCCTTATGCAGATCATGTTTTTTGTCAGATTAGCATTCATTCTTTCCAATTTTTTTCTATTTTCTGCATTTTTTTTTTTTCCATTCTGAACTTATGATGCTACAGTTCCATTTCTTTCCTGGTACATCATTAAATTACACTACAGGAATGTGCAACTTTCATTCCTGTGAATGATAACTCAGTTAAATCAATAATAACACAGCCCAATTTTGTTTAGGTATAACAGATTGCCTAAAATTTTCCAACACAGTAAGAACTTTCTCAACTACTGAACACCGAATACTAGGGGATAACATAAGGAGATAACATCCAGACAAATTTACTGCAGAGGAGTATTAAGACTACCCATTATCAGCTTGTCCTCATTCATTCCCAGCTCATCCCATGAGGCTGCACCCACAAGCATCATTACTTTTCAATGCCAAGCAGCTCAGGCTGAGTCTTCCCCTGGATTGCATCACCCCATGCTCTCAGCCCCACAGCATGTATAATTTATCATATTTTATGGGAGTCCACTGGTGTACATGGACTAATTACACTTCAATTACCCATTATGCTCTATTTTCCATTTCTTTCTCCCAGTCTTGATACAAACACACAAAATTAGCTCTTGCTGACAATTCTGGTTTCTGTAAAGGAATCCTGAGCAGCCTTTTTATAGGATTTTAATTTCTTTTTGATTAAGCCTGTGCGAATTTAAACCCTTAATCAAAGCTCTTGCCAACATTTTACATAAATTGCAAAGCCAATCAAGACTTGCTCATTTGTTTTCATTATCTTTCACCTTGTGTAAATTTTCCACTTGGGGGAATGATGGTATGCTGAAATGTTAAAATAGCAAATAAAGGAAAACTTGACATATGAATACTACAGCACACAAACTCTACTCACATACAGTCTGCTCCTGCCCCAGCTCCAAGCAGAAAAACCCAAGAGTTTCCCTTTTCAATTCAAATGGCTGTAAAGCTGGCCCTGCATACTTCTCTAAATAATATTATACTTGCAATTTCCCTCTCTTCCTTTTCTTTTTGCACAAGAAATATGGATTCTAGGGTAACACAATTGATTTCCAACTGCTTATGCACAACTGCCCAGAGGTATTAAAAAAAAAAGTTTCAGGTACAGCCCAGAATTCTGGATTATATAATCTCTGATACCTGCTGCAATGTAAAGCCACCTAGCTGCTACTGTTAACCCAGATTGCTCAAATTGCAGAAGCCTTGTGATTTTTGGAGCTAAAAAGTGTCTATTCCATTTGCAGGGTCACCAGTACACAGCTGGCAAACACCAAGGCCTGTGGCTTCAGTACTGATGGAGTAAGACAGGCTATGCATATCACATATACATATATCATGTTTAAACAGGTGCAAGTATTAACCACAAAGACATTTTCTCAGTTTCATTCAGGGCTGTGAGACTAACATGTCATCAGTATGCTCCAAGGAGGCTTCTTCAGTCAGCTTTGAGAAGGTTCTGTACTGCAAAGCATCTTGCTCAAATGAATAGCAGATGATAACAAGATAAAAAGGTCTTCTGTAGGTTGACATATAATACATTATATAAAGACCTTTTCATCACAGCATGGAAAGTCCAAGTGAACCAAATATATTTATATATATTATAATATTTATATATTTATATTCTAGCCACTTTTTCTATATTTTCTATTCTAATCATCATCTTTCATTAATCCTGTATTGCTAAGAGAGAAATGAGAGTTTTCTAAGGTGAGATTTCAATATTTTTT
>JAOEGS010000957.1:2168-23420 GCA_025447755.1 Corythornis vintsioides | reverse complement strand
CAGGGCAGCAAGATGCTGAAGGGAGTGGAGATCTCCCTGCTGAGGAGAGGCTGAGAGAGCTGGGGCTCTGTAGCCTGCAGAAGACTGAGGGGGGACCATAGGAATTCTGCAAAGCATCCACAACTTAACATGGTAGCTGCTAACAATATAAGCAGTTTATGTACTTAACTCTGTATTGATAACATTTATAATTAAAAAAACCCCATAATTGCATATTTAAGTGAGAAGATGAGAGAGATCAGGAAAAGATCAAAGCTGCAAATAGTGGGAAAGACAAGAGAGCTGGTGGCTTTGGCAACTTTGCTTATTCCTGCTTCATATCACTTCTAGGCAACAACTCATGAACAGCTCCCTTTTTTAATATTTCTTTTTTTTTTTTTTTTTTAATAGAAGGTAATTTCTGGTCAAAACTGCATCAAATTTAAAGACAGTTCTGAGTGATTTTTTTTTTCTGTTACACCCTACAGGTCACAATGCTGACAAAAAGGTAAAATTTTATTTATTTGAGTACAAACTTCTCAGGATCTCAGCATCCATGTGTTAATACCATTTATAATTGAAAAGAAAACAAAACTTAAGTACATAACTACTATACATTAAGTATATAAGATGCACTTCTATAGCACATACTTTCCTAACACCATTGTATTGTAAGATTAAAAAAAAATCATGCCTCACGTTTTTCTGATTATTAACTTCATTAATTTAAAAGACCAGCTTCCAGTTGATGGAAGGCATGAACATGACACCACTGATCTTTGAAATGATCCTTATGAAACCATGTCATGTGTCCTAGTGCTCCTACAGACTGAGATTCTGCACTTCACTATTTATATTTAGAAATAGCTTTGCCACTGCTGAACTGACAACTACAGAATGCCAAGGTAGCCTTAGAACAACAGTGATAATTGTCATATGCATTCATTACATAAAAGGGAATTATCCTGATTTTATAAAGCTAAAATTAGCAAGGGAAAAATCTCACCTGTGTGTTACAAGGTCATGTGCCCAGGTTTCTCTGCATTGTTTGAAGCAAAGCCTCCATTTTACTGATAAAAGAGAGGTTAGAGAACACTCATTTATGAAGACACCAGTTTGAAGGTGGCTCTATAAAATTTAGGAGGTCAAATAGTGTATAACAGAACTTTTTCAAGCCTTTCTTCAGCTAAATAAATATAAAATAATATTAAAAATAAAGCCTTCAACTTATTGCAGAAGAACCTGTCTGTCCTCTTCCACACTCACTAACTGCAAAAGGGTTCACTTTAAAACTGGGGTAATTCACATTTTAACTTCATGAAGTATGTCCCATTATCTGCTTCTCTGCAGAGCAAAGAACTCACACTCATGTCTCCACTCAGACTAAAAAAGCATTGCTTTTTTTCCACTATTTAAAATGCAGAAGCATGGACTAGAGGGCAGCACTAGCCAAGGATAGAAATGTGTGAAGACAGACAACTTGCTGTTGCTTTCTTCTCTTTCTTTTCTTCAGGTTTTAAAATCAAAAAGAACAGCAAATTTCCCCACTGCTTTGAACATTTAAAGATATTTCTCTTATATTTTCTAATGCTTTCCTTCAAAAGCATGTTACTTGCTTTTGCACAATTAATCACAAGTTTTTTCCCCCGTCTGTGCCCTCAGGAACAACCCAGGTACTGCAGGTGGGAAAAGTTGAGATTCTACCCCTCCAGGCACCCATAGGTGCCTCTAGCTAATGCATGTCTATTTATAGAACCTCAAGAATGCTCATGTACTATGTAAATCCTCAAGGTAAGAGCTGAGTAATACTTAAGAGGAATGAGAACATTGTGCTGGTCCTTTTTTCCAGCCATAAGAAAAGACAACTAACGAGGAAAATGGAGGAAACCAAGTTCTTTTTCATTTTGTACTTGGGAGCTTACTAAATCTTTTCATGGTAGGAGCTTGAGAAAAGATAAACAGGTCTGAAAGGAGATGCAATTGCCACCTAATTTTTGGTATAAAAACTGTGTCGTAATAGTGTACTGCTTTCATGAATAGTTATTTCACAATATTTAAAAGATACATTGTCTCTAGCATCTTAAAAATAAATTTTAAATATTGCCTTTACACTCCTATTGAGGAGTATATAATAACTACAGAGATCCAGCTCTCCTAGTATCCTGTGGCAAAGAAAAACAATGACCAAATATTTAAAGAAAACTTACAAAAAACAAGTGTATACTGACTTTTCTCCTGATACCCTTCCATCACCCAAAGATGTGATGCTTATGTCTTCTTGGACTAGCTGCTGAACTCAGACCATGGAGTTAATTTCTCACCTACAGCAATGAGATGTGTCCTACCCCAGCTAAATCATATTCCCACTCCAGAGCACATCCTACAGCAGTTCTGAGCCAAAAATCCACAGCCAGACACTTTGTCTGCCATCCAGCCTGTTGGCAGATTTGTTATTACCATCATTTTTAACAGTCTCTGACATTTCATATATTTAGAAAATCTATTCAGCCGTAAATGTTTTGGATATTCAGAAATTAAAATTAAGTAAAAACTCTCTAGTGAATTTCCTCTTATTTCTGTGTTCTGAGTTCTGGAACTTCAGGTTATAGAGATTTTTCAGAAAGTCACCTACTCTCTCAGAGCTTCTGAAGTAAAATATGAAGGGGTTTGTGATGTTTTTATGTGCCACAATAAATGTAACAGATTAAATGAGTCAACCTCACCTTGTATCAGGACATTATGCTTGCCAGTATGCATGGAATCAGTCCTTCAAACAACAGGAACTTATTATGAACAATAACAACCTGAAAACAATACAAGCAGGCTCCTATAATTTAATGGGACCCTTGACCACTCCATGGTCTCACTGCAGCTGAGGTAGGTTTCACATGAACTTTCTCTACCAAAATATGCATTTAAATGTCAGAAGGAATTGTTGCATTTTGGTTTCCTAAGATTGACTGTGTTCTTCTATAAACAGTGTCCACTCAGAAAATTAAAGAACAAAATGGAAAGGAGCATATCTTATTTCTGAGAAGTAAAAGGTAGAAAATAATAGCTATAAAAATAAGCATATAGAAATGACAATTGATGTAGTTTATTTACAGGGGACTTGGAAGGCAGGGAATGAATCATAATCACATTAATTCTATTTCCAATTCATGTTATGTTGTCTGCAGGCTAGAATCAATAAGAAGATAGAACAGAATATATGACAACCTGCTATTGCTTTTGCTATTTTTGTGAGGGAAGCAGAGAGCATTTTAATGTCCTGCTCTCACAAGCCTGTTTAAAAAATGAGAAGAAAAACAAATTAGAGAATGGCAAAAAATGTCTTCTCTCAAATTCACAAGAAGAGTATTTATCTCTTAATCACTGGGGATCAATTCCCTTTGTAATCAACACAAGCTGTGACAAGAGCAGAGTCTCATTCAGTCACTTCATAGTTCCTGAAGTTTTTTACTAGGGTAGAAATAAATTTCTTTAATGCTGGATAATCAGTATGGTACTGAATTTCTAGGACAGTAAATAGCATTTTACCACACGCAAGGACAAACCTAAAAAGCCACCCCCATCCAAACCTCTCCCCTTGCCCCTAGGTTGTGGCCTTGGCATAATAAAATAAACAAACAAATAAATAAATAAATGCCATTAATTGCATTTCCAGGAAAATGTAGATTTTCCTGAAAATAAAACCTGGTGTCTCTGATCGTGTTCCCCCTAACAAAAGTCAAACGTGCTTTTATTATAACAAATTTCCTATAAATCTGAAATCTTTCAAATCCAAAATTATTTCAATATACTATCAATTATTAATATAAAATCTACTTTAACAGTCCATTCTAATACACTGACTTCAGACAAGTATGTTATAAAATGCAGATGAAAGGAGCACTTCAAAGGCAGGAATGGATGAGATAAATAAAGACAGCACTATCATATGATTCCAATAAATATAGATGGTGTTTGTAGATGTAGAATGTGAAGAGACTTTGAGCTCTGCTGTCTTTTCTTTAACTAGTTTGCAAATTAAACTCATCTCATTCAACAGTGAAAACACATTGCACGGGTGTCCAAAGTGATAACAGGTTTGGATTATTCCTGCACACTATGGATATAATTAGCAGAAAGTGACTGGTAACCATTCCAATCATCTTAATGGCATGAATTTTGAGACATTACTCGCCCCAATTTATCCACTCTGGTTCCTTATAAAAGAATGAGTTACTTGCCTGGGCATTACTGACCCAGAAAAGCCTCTCTTTTCTCTCTGAGGTCTCCAGTTACCCCATAGATTCTGTGCTAGCAAGTCTGTCTTATATTGCTTATGTCCTTAACTGGGACCACACACCCTGGCCCATGGCTAAGCTGACCCCACGACTACTGAACTGAACTGTTTGAGACAGCACAACCCTGGTTTTTTCTTAACATGGACAGTTTCAGTGATCTTATGCCCACAGTCTCCATGCAAGAGGTTTTTTTTTTCAGAAGCTAGTGGAACAGCAGCATGGTGTAGGACAGTCAGAAACTTCTGAAGTTGGCTCTGCTGCAACAAAAGGTGCTTCCTGGGAGAAGAGGCAGAAGCAAAGCAAATCATGGCCTGAAATCTTAGAAGGAAAAGCTCCTCAACATCCTCAAATGAGACACTTTGCCATAGATCTGAGGCACGGCCTTTTGATGGACAAAGCTAAAGTGTGTTTCCAGGTCTTCTTCTTTGTCCCCTGACCCTTCAGAAGTGTCTTCAGCCAAAAGGTCAATCCTGTGGGGTGGGAGAATCTGAGAACCTTGGGGTCTATTGCCCCAGTGCACGCCTGGTGTGACAGAAGGCTTCTTCTCAACCACCATAAATAAACTCCGAATTATTAAGAGACAAACCACTTACTAAAAAATTTTATGTAGCAGCTGGGGAATCTGCTAAGGATATACTTATCAGCTCAAGTCTATTTTATGACCTCTGCATATAACTCAAACCATCAGCTTGTACTGGCTTGACCTTTAGCTGACAGGGACCATGTCACGTATCCCACAGGGCAGCTGGAAGCCACCAGCAGACAATGGGGGCGAGCAGCTGACAGGGGCCCTGGCAGAACAATGCAGCTGAGAGGAGGTTGGCCCTGACTAAGGAAACTTGCTTCTCCCAGGTTGTCCGAGGGGAGGGACAGTGAAGCAATGGAAATTCCCCAGCAGTAAAGGGGAACAGAAGAAGAGGTGTTGGAAGCTGCAGTTAAAAAGAGAGGGGCTCTCCAAACCTGCTGGCTGCAAGACTTGCACTGCTCCTTCCACAGTCTGAAAGAGGAGAGGAGGGTGCCCTGGCTGGCAGAAAACCACACTGCTCTGCAGGGCACAATCCCCTAGGAAGCACAGATTAAAAACTACTCCTTTACACAGGGCACTGGAATTTTACAGTTCCTCACTATCCCTCACTGGGGCACAGGGTTGAGAACACTGCCACTTCTGAGGGTCCTGCTCAGACCTGGGGGTGCCTCAGGTCACACCAGACCTGGCCATGAAACCCCCACTGCTCCACAGCCAGGACCTGGCCTCCACACAAGCACATCTCTCTTGTTTTTGCATGAATCTGGAAGTCTTTAGATTTCCTCCCTTGATTAAAAGGTGTGGCTGCTGAAGAAATTAGTTTACAGAGCCTCCAAATTCCTTACTGGCATTGTCATATGCCTGCAACAGGAGTGTCTGTGAGCCCAGGACAGGAGAGGGGTGTGCTGCACCATGGCTAGAGCTCAGCACTGCTCTGGGACTGCTGAATCCTCCTTCCTAGCAGAAGCAACTCTGCAAGGATTCTGCACCTGGAGAGGAAACTTGAGGAGTAATCCATATATGTTTAAGTATCTGGAAAAAAAACCCCTCAAACCCACACACATCCTTTCCTGAAAAAAAAATTAAAACCTGTGATTCTACCACTTACTTTTCTTAGTAGTACAGACATAATGAGTGTTCTAACTGGAACAATGAGAAAAGTTGCAGTGATTTATAAATTCATTAAAATGTCAGGAGAAAAAGCAGTGGCTAAGGAGTCCCATTGACTGTCACAGCTTTTGGATCAGGCCCAGAAGAACACTGGAATAAGTGGACGTTTTTATTTTTTAACTTTTTAGTGGCTACTGCAAACAATGGAAAATACAAGCACATACTTAGAATAACTCTATCCTTTGCAAAATGAGATCACTCCTAAAAATACTTCCTCTTGTTGCTGTATAACTTCAGTATTTGATAATAGCTATTACACACATAGAATGAAGAGGAAAACATAACTTCCCAATTGCTGGGTAAAAAAAATGATATTGTATAGTAGAGTTTCTGCTACAGAAAAAAAAAAAACACTTTAAAATCTGTAATAATTCAGACTATTCAAATAGCAGAATGGACAATTATTGCAATGACAATCTAAAATAAGGTATTACGAAGTTGGGGGTTTGAGGTATGAATTATTAGAGACAGAAAAAGCTACCTGATGATGATGATTCTTTACATCAAGTATAAAGAAACTACTGAAAAATATATACAAATTTTAGTTTTCCAGTTTGAAACAATTAGTGCTGTTATTTACATCCCCACACATAAGCCCATGCAGCTTTAATTTCCTAGGATTTAGATGTGCTGTTCATTTTTAAGCTTGCTTTAGGATCCAAGCCTGGATCACCAGACCCTGCCACGTCCTATCACAGAGTTTATTTTGTCCGCTTGTAACAGACTGCTCAGTACCCTAGATTCTCAAAGTGCAAAAGCATTTTTCAGGACTTAAAAAGCATCTCCTATACTGAAATCTCCTTAGCAACTTCTGAGGCAGCTGACTTGTGCAGTTGCATTGCTGTGCTATGGGTTTCACCATTGCTTGACCAGAGACAAGAGTGTTGATTAAGCTAAAAATCTTAATTTAGAGTGATTTTCTGCAACATTGCATCAGTTCCCTGCTAAGCAGTACAGGCATAACATCTACCAGTGTTTCTGTAACCTGAAGAGTAAATTAACATTTACAGAATAGAACTTCAAGACAAGAGCAGCATTTTCTTCTCCAGTTTTCTCAGCTACATTACATTTAGACAGGATTGGTTTGGATTATCATTCTAAAACTGCTAGCAAGGTTCATTTCAAAGTGTGCCATCATCTCAAAACACAGAAAACCAGATGACTGTAAAGGCAAAATTGCTGGAGAAGCAGAAATACATGAAAATGCTTTAGAGAGCACAGAGCTGACCCTGCTCCCTTCTCTGTCAGTGGGAATCTTACCAGTGAAAGCACAAGCAGGCTAGTGATTTTCTAACACTCGAAGGCAATGATTTTTATTTTTAAAAGCAGGAATAGCCTCCTGGTCTGGTTCTGTTCTCAGCCTGTAGCCCTGCCAGCACTGTTAATGTCATTGTTTGAGAAGCATATTCCCAGTCCCGCGTACACCCACGCAGGGCTCCAAGCTCCTGGCCTCAATGTCCCCCCACTGCATTGTTCCAGCTCCCTCTGCTTCCTCACACCCGCCCCATCTCCCCACCATTGTTGTCCCCCTGCATCCACCCTGTATTGTTCTCACACCCACCTGCCATCCCTACCCTAGAGGGACCCTTCCTCCCTCCCACTCCCTGCAGCAGCTCAGGCTCCTTTCTTACCTACTTGCATACATTCCGCTGACCTATTGGCATCAAAACATTTTCCCTTTCTGAAAGCACAATATATAAACTCTCAGTTCTGAATCTTACAGCTTTTGGGAGCTGTGAACGCTTGAGAAGCCAAGTTCAAAGTCTCTTAAACAACAAGAAGATTCTTATTTCATTGCTCTGGACTTCAGATCAGGCCCAAAATTAGGACTGAAAGTGTTATTGCTCTTTCAGATGTGATATAGAAGGCTACAGCAAAAATAAGTAGTCACTATAGAACAGAAAGATGTGAAGAGACAGATACACAGCAATATTACATCTTCACAATATATATGCACAGAAACAACTGGCACAATTTACACTGGCTCCACTGGTACAACAAATTAAATCCTTTCTAAAATGTGCTTTCTTTCATCTATAAAAACAGGATGGGTTAAAATGGACTTATAAAAAAAGAAAGGCAAGGCTTAGAGGACATTGAGAGGTTCAGACATATAAGAGACTCAGAAGAGGAGATGGATCAGGGGAGTCGTACTCTACCATCCCTGAGGCAGGTACACCAGGACACACATGAAGGAAGAGAGGGACCTCTGCCCTCCATCCAGGATAACAATAACAAGATAAGGGAAGGTGGCAACAGGTTCCTGCTCGTGGTCTCAGGTGCTCTCCTTCCCTTACTACAACTCCCCCTCAAATACTTTTGCAGAATAGGCATGAAGCTCTGGAGGTAGAGGGACAAGCAAATGATACCATAGAAGAAAGTCTGTCTGGGTTGGAGGAGCAACCCAAGGCAAGATGGCCTAGTTGTGTGACAACCTCTTGTGTCCAGAAAGTGAGAAGAGCAGCTGTCATGGGTGACTTTCTCCTCAGGGGAATGGAGGGCCCTGTCTGTTGACCAGACCCAAACAATAGGACAGTCTGCTGGCTCCCTGGTGCCTGGAGAAGAGACTTTACAAAGAGGATCCCCATTCTAGTACACCACTCTGATTACTACCCATTACTGATTTTTCAAATGGTGAGGACAAAAAAATCTGAGGGGAATCAAAAATTATTTTAGGCTACTGGGGAGACTAATTCGGGCCTTGGGAGCCCAAGTAATCTTCTTTTCACAAAAACTCCTTTTCACAAATCATGCTAATTGTACAGAGTGTAACATATAAGTTGTTAAAAAATTAATATATTTTGCATTTTAGAAAAACTAGTTAACTCTTACCATGGCTCAGGCGATGAAAGCAGTAGTATGCAAAGTCCACTCCCAGGAAAGTCAAGTACCACGTCCACGGAGAGTCCCATGGCAGTTTAACAAGTCTGTAGTTATTCCATACGTAGATATAACTAATTAAGTCAACACTTCTGAAGAAAACACTGAAATAGAAGTAAAAAAAAAATATAGTAAAAAAGTTATGTAAATGGTAAATATATAGTAAAAAAGTTCTGTAATTTTAAGTTAACAAAATAATTGAAAAGCTATTTACCATTTATCAGCTGGGAATCTTTCTGTACCACATAAAATAGTCTCCAAGTTCTACAACCTCTGTCAAGTAATACTACTTTTGACTTCATTGGAACCTTTGCTTAGGGACTACAAGGTTTTTGAAACCCTCATCACCTGTGCTGGGGCATTAGGCATGCAAAAAAGGGTGGAGCACTCCTTCAATGTTCCACAGGTGCTATGGTGTTCTTATTTTCCTAAAGTGGAAGAAACACCTCCTTGCCAACTCACAAGTGACTGAAGTATTGCTGCAATTCTGCTCAAACACTGATATATGACATTGAAACACCTTGACTATTTCTATTGTAAGAAAGGGACACAGAAGGTGACAGGATTTTTTGAAGCAGTAAGAAATTCCATCTGCTCAGCATATCACATCACTTTAAAAGAGAATGAATGGAGCAAAAGGAGACAAAGCCCAGTGTCTTTGAAAGGAAGGGAAAGGGTAGATGGTAGAGCAAAACAGCAGGACTTCCAGAAAGTAGAAGAAAAAAAACCCAACAAAACAATGAATTTGCAAAGGCAGGAAACCCACCAGACAGCAGCTTTTATTGCTGCCAAGTACCTGGACAATGGAGAGTGAGTAGCTACCCCTGACCTAATGTAGACCAGGAGGGCAAATTAGACCTGGCAGGGGCAGCCCAGGTCCAGTGGTAACTCTCCTCAGCTGTTTCAGTTAATGCAAATTTGGGTTACACCTGCCCCTCAGTGCCCCACCACCTCTCATTTCCCTGATTTGGGTGCTGAGCTGTCTCCACATCAATTGCTTTGGTTTTGCTGGGCAAATGTTTAGAAAATCAGGAAGCTTTAATCCCAGCATGAGAAAGATGAGAGGCCATCAGCTCTGGAGTGAATCAGTGATAACTGGCTTAGGTAGATGTGAAACTGTCCTCAGCTGCACATTGATGTACATTTAAGCTGGCATTTCTGTAGAGGACAGAAGTCTTGCTCACACCCCCTCATTTGCCATGTTGCTGAATATGTGGGACTATGATGAACTGAACTGGATCAGCCTTTTAAAAGCAGCAGGTTGGGAAAAGATACAAATGGCAGTCACAGAAATCCTTTTTTTAAGTGTCATTGTATTAAATGCACCTCAGTTTAGGGCCTAAGAGTCAAAAATAAGATCACCATTAGCACCATCATCTACACACAGGAAAAAACAATTTAGTTCTCCAATGTTTTGCTGCTGGCTTTTTTCTTTTTTTTTTTTTTGGCAGTGAGGGTCATGGTGTGTGGAGGAATTATCAGCTGAACAACACCTCTTGCAAGATTTTAGAAATCTATAAATCATATTCATGCTTGAAGTAAGGATTCAAATTCAGGCAACTACTTGAACAGAGGTGGCAACAAACTGAACATAGGTATTACAGCCTTGCAGAACCTCAGAGTGAGGTGAAACTGTCACAGACCAACATCTCTCTTGTGCTTTTGCCTCACGTGGAACTTCACCCCGTGTTGGAATCAGTTAAAGAGCCTCCATGCATCTCTGTGTCCATGTCTGCTCATTCTTGTCTCAGAGCCACTTCTTAATGGGACTTCTTTTCAAACTCTGCCTTTATTTTTTTTTTTTAACCCAAGAACTTTCATTACAGCCACTGGCAGATGAAGACTTTCTCTTGACTAGCAATGACAGGTGTATACCTACCACTTCAAAAACAACTTAGCTACGCCCAGAGTTGTACCATACACACCTGGAACATGTTTAATTTTCATAAGAACTGTGCTCTATAAATATTTTTAAAGATTATATGTGTCCAAGCAGATTTTTGCAATTCACCTCATGAGGCATCTGTAAAATTCAGTATAAGTTCTCAATCCCTTTCATAGCAAATCAGAAGGGAGATGATATTATTCAACCACAAAGAAATGGGCATTTTTTAACATCTTTCCAATGACCAGGAAATTTAAAACACCTCTTGCAACGTAGAGTACCAGTTATTATTAGGTACTGTTTTCTTACTTTATTCTTCTGCTTTTATTAACATATAATGCCTTTGCAGTACATCCAAAGACATGTGAACTGGTACATTTCCTCCAGTTTTGATCAGCTTTCAGTATTTCACCCTTGAGTACTTTTTTTTTTTCCACAGGCTGAGACCAAGGTGTAAAACTTGAGCTAACCCTACAACACATTTTTATATACCTAATTTGCTGTATGTTCTTTCCTTCATGCTTGAATCACAACTCTGCAGCACAAAACACTAGCTGATTACTGTGATTAGTTTAGAGTAATCCATCATATCACTATGAAATGCTGGAGAAAGAAGAGTTGCTTAGCTAAGTATTTAAAATTTACAGTGTGATAGATAGGAAAGACCAGAGCTTGCATTCAATTACTATTCTAAAAGTTCACTTGGAGTTTTAAAGGTTTATATTGCTCCTTTTTTACTCCCTCAAGTTCCATTTTCACTTTTTGAAAATACTGAAGAGAACTTAAGAAAACTTTTTCCTCATTTAAATCTTAGGTTTTAAACATAAATATGGCAGAAGCAGAAAGACTTTTGTTACTTAATCCAATCCTCTGCATAAGGAGCAACACATTCTAACACAGATAGGCAGTATAGAAAACCTCATTACACACACTGCACAGATTTATCATCTTGGATTTTGAACATTTCTGCTGAAAATTTTCTTATTATGTGCAAAGTGTTCACTTAGGCAACTGTTTTGACTTTGAGAGTTCTCATCTCCTTGCTTCTAAAGTTCATACATACTTTACCTAAGGTGGTTACATTCATTTTTATAAACCACTTCACCCCTTCTCCTTCCACTGGGTCAGATTATCACTTCCTCTAATGAAAAAAAGTCCAAGAAGGAAATTCTGGGAGATGAATTCTCCATATGGAAATGAAGGCCTACTTACAGTAGATCCCTACAGGATAATGAAGGAGGGAAAAGGTGAAGGAAATTCAATTGGAAAAAAAAAAAGAAAAAAAGCATCTGTCCACTTCAAAGAATCCAAGATATTGTTTTGCTTCCCCCAACTAACAGATCAGCCTTAGAGCCTGAAACTAAAGTTTTAGAAAATCTCTTCCATGGTGCCCAGGACAGTCACCAAAAGGGAAAAGGGCCAGAGACAGTAGCTGTTGTCTGTCTTCTAAGCATGAAGGAAGATCCATGTGTCACAAGGTAAGACCCCCAAGGAAAGCACCTCAGCTCTTGCCACTGCTGCAGTCACCAACCACCTCATGTCACAGTGGGAACTGACCTGGGGCCCCCGAGCTAAAAACACAACTCTACAGCTGGACCTACAAACACTCAGCAATCCAGGGCTCCAACAGACTTACATCCTTGGAGGTCAGACACAGAGGAAAACATGTTAAAACACCTTGGTCACAAGGTTATGTTATCATTAAAAATAGTGAGATATTACTAATACAGTTTCCCTGGGTTAAATAAATTCCAGTTTTCTAAGCCTGATTCAGCTACATGAATGTAAAGTTTCACAATGTTGAACAAAGGCAGTTTCTCCTCAATAATATGAAATTATTCAGACCATACACGTAACAGCAGGATACATGAATAATTAAATGTTCTGTAAGCCTTTGTTTCATAGTGGAAAGCATAAGGATTTCCATTTCCAAGGATATTCAGAGAGCTTTTCTTTTCCAGATGAAAAACTGGCTCCGGTCACAACTGAAATAAACATTTTGATAACATGATTTCAGTAAAGAGGAGCGAGGAGGTAGAGGAGCCTTGAGAAAAGGTCCATTTGCAAAACAAAGCAAGCCTCCTGCAACTGAAATCCCCTTTTATTTCCTGTACAGGTGCCAGGTCTTGAACAGACACCCAATTTATTACCCTGTCAGCTGACTTATTAGAGCTGACACAAATCGAGTTGAAATATGCCTGACATACTGCAGTCAAGGGTTTTTTTCGTGCATTAGCACAAAGCCAAACTTTCCACAAGGTGGAGGAAAAGGGAGAGGGAGCTGTGGGAGTTCTATTCCCTGTTTTCTATCATCAAGATGAATATGATCCTATCCCATTCTTAATATGCAAAAGCAGTCATGAAATAACCCAAGGCTAAAAAATAATTCACCAAAATGATACAGCTGGGAAATTATTATTAGGCTCTGGAAAGCACTTGATTACAGGAAATAGCACCTACATTTTGAGAAAATGTTCCCACCAGACACAAAAGCTGAATCAAAGCCTCTCCTCTTCCTCAGTTTAGCTTTCTTCTCTTGCATTTTAACCTAAATAATACAAATCTTTTTTTTTTTTTTTTCTGAAGGAGAAAAAACCCTATCAAATGCAAAATGAAGTAAAATGGAGGTGAGTTTTGTATCCCCATGAGTACACAGTAGTGCATAACATTTTGTCTGACAGAGCTGACTTTTTCTCCACCAAACCTATTCCTGTGGCACTCCATTTTTATCATCTAATTTAAGACACTGATACTAATTTACAGTAGAATAAAACATGAAACAACAGGGTTTGGAAGGAAAAGAACAAAAGTCAGTGTTATGATTTTCATTACAAAGTCCAAGTGCAGTCTGTATAATTCAAGTCACTTGTTTACCTTTGCTCTTTCACACATAAATAAGCCATCAATTAAAAATCAATAATATAATTTATGTATTTTCAGAAGTTCCACTGCCTTTACTCATATAATCCATCATTTATAGTCTAAGTTTTGCCCTAAATTTAGCAGGGTCTTCTTTAATTACATGTGATCTTTAAAAGATTACAAGTCCTAGGTTAAATATTTCAGTATGGCTGAGCATTTTAGCTTACCTGTCTTCCTTTATGAGCATGGAAGTTATATTTCTTTCAATCTATTTATACTTGCCCAACATACTGGGCAGTAAATTACATTCCAGTAAATTCAGGACACAAAATTCTGGAAGATGCTAGAATATTATCTTCTGTGAGGCAATGGACCTGACTTTTCACTATTTGTATATAGCACCATTAAGTGTAATACAAATGTCTACTTAGTACCTTTTTCCAATAGAGAATCTGATTTTCATGTCTCCTACTTTGTTGTTTCACTCAAGTCAGCAAATCTGCATTACAGTTGAAGTGAGATTAGGAATAAACCTATAATATTCTCAAAGGTCCCATAAACAGAAGTGATGAGGAAAGAGAAAAGGGTATTCTCTTCAACTCAGATTAGTTTTTCTGAATTTATCCACACCAAAGGAACTGGTAACAAATGACTCTTCCTGTGGTCTATAAAACTATAATGAAATTACTTCAGTGAGTCATCATAGCATATCAAATTATGAAATGAGGAAAAATACCCAAGATTTTCTATTGAACTGCTTTGCTCACACTTCTTAACTTTTCAAATGATTGGTTTTGTCCATGATCTACACAGTGGTGAGAGTCTGTTCTTTTGTAAGATCTGTAACACTGATTTGCAGAATCATTAAGAGACATTTTCCCCTAATTTCCATAACTTCTAGGTGTTGACCCAGGAAATTAGGTTGGCCAGCAATAAAAATGCTACCCCTGTGCTCCATCTAGTGGAATCCTGATTTAAACTTAATGCACCTTTTAGCAGAGAAGTGCTTCAGTCAGAAGGGCACTCTACATCAGTGCACTTCTTTATAGAGATTTCTCAAAAGGTGTGCAATCTCACACTATTTATTTTAAAAAGAAAAATACAGAAACACGGAATAAAAATCTATACAACATTTAATGGTCTTGAGAAGTTGGCATATTTTGTGACCTACAAAAGGCTACCAAATCTAAGTAATAACAATATATTTCCAATAAAGGGGAACTCAGTTCTCTGTACTTTCACAGAAGAGCACCAGTATATTTGAAACACTGACAGCCTGCCCTTGTTTCTAAAGAAAGGAGCAAAGCTGGCCTCTGATTTATGAATGAGCAAACACCAAGCCATTTACTGGCCTCACTGTATAGAAAAAGGCAATGATGTAATATTAAGGATACAGGCAAAAATGTATTCTGCAAACAGCTGTCTCTGTGTAAGAGGTTACAAACTAAAAGAGTAATTGGCTCCTTGACAGGCTTGTGTGAAATACAGTAATCTCTAGAACATTATGGTAGGTAGGGACTACCTTTTGTTCCAGTCAATTAATTTGAGAACACCCTGACCTTCCCAAGTCTCTTTCCCAAATCCTTCTTTTTAATGTTTAGTATGTCATTTCATTAGAAACTCCAGAGCTGTAAACGCTGGCTCAGAGCTTTCCTTAGTCATGACCAAAAGACAGACTCCATGCATGCCAGCCTGTCTAGAGATGTTCATTGCTTGGGAGTCCTGTGCTCTCCAGCCTGCTTCAATGATTCATCTTAACAGAATTCTACAGTTTAAACTACTGAAGGTCTTGCTGCTGATATGCCTGGGAAGAGCACTTCTTTCCAATAAGAGAAGTGGAGACAGTACCAGAAATGGTGATGAGCACCTGGCAGCAGGCTGGAAACATTAGCATCTTTACTGGGCACAGATTTCTTTGGGCTTTTATCAGAACACAGCATAATTTACACCAAATTTCTAAGACTGTGTTAAACTGAAGCAGTTAGAAGATAGGAACTCTTGTGTGGATTAATTACCCTAACTTTTACTGATCTAGCTGCACTTAATTAATCAACAAAACAGATCAAAAAACCTTATTAGACCAGAGAAAGACTGTTCATGTAGACAGCCACTGCCATGAGGTGATGGAAAAAATCTCCTTCCAGAGTCAGGTTTGTCTGCTGAAAATGCTACCAGCTCCTGCTGCACTACCCCTTATTGAAACTGTTTGTTCTGTGCTGACTGCTTTACCTACACAAGAGTAGTGAGTTATTTCAAAACCTGTTCTTCTGACAGAGCTGTGAGGGCTGTGACCTTTGTCAAAATGTGGGAACAATTAGCAGTGTGCATGGGACAATGCAGGGTGCTTTTATGAAATATGTGGGAGGAATGGGGAGGGGAGTGTATTCTGTCTCTAGTCTTGTTATCTATTAAAATCCTATTTTTTTGAAACATCTATTGATAGGTAGGGTCTTAAATTACCATACCTAGCTGCTGCAGGCATAGTTGTGACTCCAGGTTCAGTAAAGCCTGAGCCTATAACCTGACAGCTTGTGGCTACCTCATTCTCACTCTCCTGTCTCTCTGCCTTAAGCAAATGTCTTTTTGCTCCCACAATGAAGTAACTCCACGTGGGATCAGATGAGCACGTGAACCAACACTAGAGAAAGGAAAGACAGAAGTGCAGTAGCCAGAAGCTAGGTTGGTTTAAGAACACAGCATGACACAGCAGCTTTACTTGCCATTTAAGCAGGTTAAGTGATTACCAGTTTGGCCCCATCTGCTCATCACTGCCCCAAGTGTGGTGGGATAGCAGCCCTCAGACCTGCCAGCATAATTGCAGGCATAGCTGCTCCCTGACCCAGCTCTGTCAAAACGAATGCAGCTGAGCTTAAACACCTCTTTTATAGTTCTTGGGGGGCTTTTGTTCCTGCTTTTAGCTAGATCACTTTGTCAGGACCAGGTTAGGGAGCAATTAAATGTGCAGTTATGTTGGCAGATCTGAGGGGGCACCTGGATCAGAAGCAACACGTCTGACCACGTTCTAAACAAACATCTGTCCAAAGCCTTAGTCAAACAGATGTGGAGAAAGAAAATGTACCTAATAAGTCTGGAAGTGAAAATATAATTTATGAGGAACTGTACGTATCAAATATTCTTCTGAGAGATGCAATCACTCATTTATAAGATTTAAATTTTCTATAGTCATATGTAAATTATCTAGTAGATACTTCAGGAAGCCAGGAATTCAAATGAATAAATTCACATGCATGCAAGTATTTGGTGTTCTGTCAATACACTGCCAGCTCCACAGGGCTGTGAACTGCTTGCACCAACTTGTACTGAGTGTATTCTAATCACCTCTGCATATTGCTACTATTAAATTGAAAACTTCAGGTTTCAAATTGCAATTTTCCATCTGTTTTGAAGCAGATAACTCTGTAATTCTTCAAAACATTTGAGTATTTATTGTCCTGCAACTCTGTTTTTTTTTTCCAAGCCCAATTCTTCTGCCAGCAGCACAAGATTTTGCAAAGCCTGAGTAAGAACTGATGCAGGTTAATATGATGAAAGGGGTCTGAACCTGCTTCCTGAGACACTTCACAGGGCAACACAAGGGTTGGTGTTGGCAAAAGGGGAGAGGAAGTGCAGTGGCAGGA
Organism: Corythornis vintsioides; assembly: GCA_025447755.1. Lineage (NCBI taxonomy): Eukaryota > Metazoa > Chordata > Aves > Coraciiformes > Alcedinidae > Corythornis > Corythornis vintsioides. The sequence continues at coordinate 6,191 of JAOEGS010000957.1, read as the reverse complement.
ATGAGTAAGCAGAAGTACAAGGCAGACAAAAGTGCTTCATCTGGTAGCAATGCTACTCTAAAAGGTACATTAAACTGACTCTTCTATCTCACTTCTGGAAACAAGATTATTTCAAATCTAGATGAGGTACAAAACTGAATGTGCTGGTCTGCAGCAGAAACAGGATCTGTTTCTGACAGTCAGTTATTGCTGATGTGCAGGTACCTTAAAATGCATGATAGCATGAACTAATCAAGAAGCATTTTCTCATTCCTTTCTGATGTTAACAGCACCTCAGAAAAACTCTAAATCTCCTGCTGTAAGTAAATAATGCATACAACTGTAATATTCTCTTTAGAAATAGTGAAGTTCATTGCAGATATATACACACTCACACTGTATGACTGTGTTGCAGAGCTGAACACTAAAAAATTGGCAATTGAGCATGACCATAAAGAATGGAGACTTTCCCAACTAGTTTGAAAAGGTACCTAGCTCTGTTATCCCCCAAACACTTCTTGATTTGATGTATGTTCTGCTGCTTTAAAAGAAGAAATGGGCCAATATGAAATAATGCACATACTTGTATAGTGGATATTTATACCCAAAATAAACTTTCTCTTGGGAGAGTATTTTTAAAGCAGCATTTCAACTCTCCTGGCAATGCTTAGTTAGAAAATGTATTTATTTATTTAGAATAAAAGTTCTCAGAAATTTTTTTAACCAACAACATTTAAGATGCTGGGAGTAAGCTTAGGTATTCAAGTTTCTTCCCTTCCCCAAAATTAACCGTTAACATTTAGTATTCATACATGCAGAGGAATGCATAGTAAGTATTAAGACAGAGAAAACTGTACTTAGGAAATGTATGGGCTATTTTACAAGGCATGATATGTATGCACACAGCAATTCAACTTCCTATATGCTGTTGAGTCTAGTAAGCCTAAAACCAAAACACATTGCCTTGTCCAATTAGACATTTCCTCTTGCATCTACATTTTTAATATTTGGCACACAGATATCAACAATCTTTTATTTGCATTATTCCCAACACTGAATCCACATTCTTTTCCCTCAAGACATGCACTGAGAAGACTGTGAAATGGAAAAAACACACTTAGAGGCTGAATATGGTCTGTGAATCCTAATTTTTCCATTAAACCTAAAGACCTCTTTGCAGTGATGCATCTGAAGCTTCATTCTAACTAAAAGACTGAAGCCCACCATTTTAGATTCAACCACAGATTTTTTTTAAGGAAGTGGCAAACCATTGCTGCTAGTTGAGAAAATGAAAATTAGTCCCTGGGAGAGGATACAATCAATGGTGTGTTAATCTAACCTTCAGCTGTTAATGATTTGCACTACTATTTCCCCTGGTGCTGTGGGTTCTGCTGAAATATTGTTTTAGCAGTTTCTGTCAGCTTTCCCTACCTTTTTTTCTGCCTGAAAGGGAAAGACTGAAGTGAAAGTCTTAGCAACAGATTTTGCATGAGCTTTTTTCCCCCCTCTCTTTTTCTGACCCAATTCTTTCATACCATGGAAGCAGAAGACAGAAGAAGAAACTGTTCTGTTTTTCTCAGTTCAAGTCTTTTTAGCCAGTCTGTTATTCACAACTCTTCTTACTTAGGGAAGAGTTGGTACACTAAGCAGTCAACATTAGAACTGTGATATTAATACATGATTAAATAATTTAAGAAGCCTGTATTGTGCCTGTTTCTTTCACATTCAGCCAGAAAGCTAAAAGCTTCACAGAACATTTTAAAGAAAGAACTGCTGAGGAAGGTCTTTTATTGCCAGCCATGAGAGCTGCACAAGTGCCCTGGATGAGATTACTTGTGCTGGTGCAGCAGGGACTTGATCCTGTGAAGTCAGTCTCCTTGAGGATCATTTGGTGCACCCAACTGAAACAACCTTGCAAAATAATTCTTATCTGAAGGAAGACTGCACAGCCCACAAGCCAAATTCTGCAGCAAAGTACTGAGTGCCAAAATAATAGAAGCACCTTGCAAAGCTGCATTCCACATACACGATGCTATTTCTCTTAAAAAGCATTTATTCCAGGAACAAGTGCATCTGAAGCATGTTGCTAATGTTAAAATAGAGCCAAAGGGCCTTTGCTAAACCATTCAAAGTTACATATATCTCAGTCCCCTTGTTCAAATTAATCAATCCTGAATATTTCAGATGAAAAAAAACCCAAGGCATTTAGCATGGTAAACCTGTGAAGTGTGGGACTGTCCAGAAAATTCTCACAAAATGAAAAATGTGACATTAAAACTGTTTCAACACTAACTTTCTGCAAACTACAGTAAGCCTTTATCAGGATTGTGTGTCAGTGCACATAAATCTAAAGTATGAATATTTAATTTATTATATCTAATGAAAAACTGAATGTTTCTCCTTCAAGATCATGCTCACAAGTCATACTAAAATCTGCAAAATTGTTTGAATACAGGTTGTACACAAGTCACAAAAATAGCTTAATTCAATTATCTAATAACTTACATACTATGTTTGAAGACATTATGTGTGAATATTTCCCATGATGAAAGCTCATGCCTCTTATTTGCAGGTATATGAAGTGTTTCTAAGTAACATTATTTACCTACCAAACTCCTTAAAAGGCTTCATCCCTTATATCTACCTCTGATAATAAATAATCCATTGACTTGGCTTTCTACCTAATTTAAAGGCACATAGACCTTTAAAAAATCACATAAATGTCAAACATTCAATAGATTAAATTGAATTATTTACAAATTTAAGAAAATGGCTGCTATTTGCCATAAGGGATAATTGTTGTGCTCTTTTAATCTATTTTTATCAGTAACCTGTATTGCAAGAGAAGATTTCCAGTAACATTTACTATGACAGGGATCTCTAAGTAACAAAGACAACATTACACAGACACAAACTATTTCAGGATGACCAAATGCACAATCCATATATTTCTTTGTGGCCATATATAAGAATATATTGCCTATGAATGAGGAATGTAAGCCACAGAACCTAAAAAAATATTTGGGGATGAAAGATGACTCAAAGGCCCAGGGATAAAGAGGGAGGAACAAGAAACAGAAATAGAGAACAAATGACTTCATTATTTGGCACTGATGTAGTAATTTCTGAAATACAGAGTGCATTTGAGACATCAACACTAAGAAGGCTGAAAAACTGCAGAGGATTCAGAAAAAAAGGACTCTGGGAGTAATTGCCAGACTTGAAAACACACCATACAGTCAAACTGAAATAATAGAAACTTATTTGTGTAATGAAAAGATTACATGCAATTTGATGATAACCTACAAATTCATACAAGAAACATAATCCCATTCTAACAGAAAAGATGACAGAAAAAATATATCATCTGGAAGATCATATCATGCAAAGCATTATATAAAACATTATATTCCTTAGAAGTAACTAGAGCCACTGAAAAAAAACTTAGAGCAATTTATATAAAGAATTCACTGGATTCCCTTACTGGATATTTAGCAATCCACAGTGGATACCACTTGAAAACACAGCTCTGTTGAATGTGAACTAATTCAGGTAAATCTAATGGCCTTTACACCAGTGAGTAGACATATCACCACCTTTTCAACAACTGCCTCAGGCACTAAAATCTGCTGAGGTCAAATGCAAGATTATGACTGACTTCCAAAGAACTTTGGATCACACAGATGTTCCCAAATCTATCAGTCTGTGAATATGCACACTACTTTGCATTTTGGTTTTTCTTCTTTCTGAAGTTCAATGAAAGAGAGATCAGATTTTAACATACAGTCTAATATAAGATATGGTCAAGTCAGCTGAAGTCTCAGAATCAGCAAAAGGTGACAGCCAAGATAAAATACAGATTAATATAAGTGGACCTGGATAAATAGCCTGTAAGTATCATATTTACCTGTATCATATTTAGTCTTACAGATTAGAAAGCCACTTACACTCTTGCTGTAACTTCATTTCATTGAGATCCAGTTGCCTTGTTTAATCATTTTGGTTTAGCAATAACAACTACAATATATAATCGAATAATATATC
>JAOEGS010000956.1:7076-22054 GCA_025447755.1 Corythornis vintsioides | reverse complement strand
TCCTCCCCACACTCCTGCTCCAGACCCTTCCCCAGCTCCATTGCCCTTCTCTGGCCACGCTCCAGCCCCTCAATGTCCTGCTGGGAGTGAGGGGCCCAAAACTGAATTCAGGATTTGTGCTCAGTCCAGGGGGACAATGTCTGCCCTAGTCCTGCTGGCCACACTGGTGCTGACACAGCCAGGATGCTGGTGGCCTTCTTGGCCACCTGGACACACACTGCCTCATCTCCAGCCAGTTGTTGCCCACCCCCCCGAGATCCCTTTCCACTCATCATTTTCCAGCCACTCTTTTCATCCCATTGCTCCAGCCTGGGCAGATCAAGCCTGTCCACTCAGAGTCACATCAATGATCTCACATCTTCTCCCTAGTGCAGAAAATCCTCTTTTTTTTCATTCCCCTGCACTCCACACTGAAGCACGTGGCAGCCTCACGGGCAGATGCAGGTGGGATAAAGCTCTGGAGGCTCAGCTCTGACTCCCTCCTCTCTCAGTCCAACATACCAGCTGAGGCATAGCTGTGGAATATGAGGAGGAGAAGACAGGATTGAAAGGGCTCTTTGTTAATCCTCAACGAGAGCCTGGGATGAACATCTGCTCCCTATCAGTTCAGCAATCACCTCCACACAGATGGAAGCAAGATGCACCAAAACCAGTGCTGATGCCACCCATTCCTTGGTGGGCACCAGGACTGAGGGTGCTCAGAGGGAGAAACTGGTGCTCCTGGGCACCAGTGCTGGGAGAACACGACTCCTTTGCACAGCTCACATGGAAAATTCACCTCCATCCAGCAATGCCAGGAATGTGGAAACTTGAACAAGCACAGAACACACTCATCCTGACCACACAGCTTCCATCAGCACCCTTCCCAGTACTACCATGAGGTGCTTTGGCTGCTTTTGCAACCAGCCAAACCCCAGAGCTTTTGGGGGTGCCCTGCAGTGAGTGCTTTGAGCTCCTGAAGCTCCAAGCCACCCCTGCTGCCTGCTTGTTGGCATTCCTTGGGGAAGCTGCTCCAGATATGTTAATCCCCATAAAACCATTACTCATCTTATACTCTTAAGTTGAATGCCTTCTCCCATATCTTGATAACGAGGGGGATAACAGGGTGGGGGGTGAACATTCCCATTGGGATTTTTCACACTCAGTCTGGATTTTGATTTATCAGGCAGAGTTTTTGGGCTTAGTTCACATTCCCTATTTTCAAGCCTGATTTTGGTGGGGGTTTTTTTCTCAGCTTCTGTTGTTTTCCCACTTTCCACCCCAGAAAGCACCAGGGTATGTTGATGACACACATACAATTTAGTGTTATCTGTGCTAATGACTCCTGATCTAGCCTAAGATTTTACAGGAATATCAAAATCCATTTTACCCCTCTCACAAGCAATCTGCTTGAATGCTTTTGTAGGCCTGTAATAAACCAGCCAAGAACAAGTGCTTTTAGCATCCCAATAACTGCCTGATTATTCAAATTGAAAATTGCCAGCAGAACCTCTCTCCCTGCCACGCCAACTGTGGAAAGTATTCAACAAGATCCATAAAACATCAACCTCGGGCGCCCCCTCCTCCTCCTCCTCCTCCTCCTCCTCCTCCTCCTCCTCCTCCTCCTCCTCCTCCTCCTCCTCCTCCTCCCTGCATCTGTGTGTGCAGCTAAACACAACGTACATTAAAAGGATATTATTAAGGCTTAAGGTCAACCACTTGTGTATTAGGAAATGTGGATTTCCCGTGTGTCGGAAGCGTGGGCTCCCCTGTGAGCATGTGATTGTGGCTAATCATTAATTCCACCATCACCTCTTATTCTCTTTTTTTTTTTTTCCAGGGAACCTTAATGAGCAGCTATTCAGCAACATCTGTACATCTCCCAGGCCAGTGTGTAATCCACGCCTCGTTCCGGGGCCTCTATTCAAAACCCTCTTCTGAACACATTCCTCATTTGTTATCTCTTCCATGACACTTACCCGTGTCATTTTTGAGCTCTTAACAGATGAAAAGGAATTCTTTCTCTCTCTTTTTTTTTTTTTTTTTGGTGTTGGATGCAGTGACACAATCTGAGGAGACCCGTTTGGATGGATGAGAAGAAGTCGGGTCACAAGTACCCACTAATTCTGGTTGAGCCTCAGTTTATTCCCAATGTTTAACTCCATGCAGCTCTGCAGATGTTTTAAAGCTGCTAATTTCCATGAGGATAAGGACTTCAGATCAGAAATTCCATATATTGTCCACGTAGGGAATAAAAATATTCTCACATAAGGAATAAAAATATTCTCATGTAGGGAATGAAAATATTCTCAGGTAGGAAATAAAAAATCCCCACTTAAGGAATAAAAAAAATTTTCTCACTTAGAGGAGGAATAATTCCCATTTAGGGCAAAATAGGGTTCAAGCAGCTTGAATGTCATGCATAGCTCAGATCCCTGCCAAGGGAGCAGAGATTTGGCTGCCAAAATCAAACCTGAATTTCCTTCTGGTCCAATGAGGGTTTAAAATTTACAACGGCGGGGTGAGAATGAGCATCCCCTGGTATAACACCAGGCAGGAACCACAGTAATTGTGAAAATAAATGCTAATTACCTGTGAACTGAAACCAAAATGAAGCTTGACACTCTTCTAACTTGTATTTTGGCATCTAGAAATCTGGCTGTGACTGCACTGTTGAGAAAGAATGACATAAATTCATAAAATTAGTTCCAAGCCGTCAGTGACTCTCCCTCACCTGACTGACAGGTCGCTGAGAGCCAAGACTTGGCTGAGAAAGAAAGCTCAGCTATTTATTCCAACTTTCAGGAGCTGAGGGCAATGCTTTAACCAAGTTCTAAGAGCTCGAAAATGAATTTTTTTTTAATCCCTGCAATCATTTAGGGAGGATTTTAAGACAGAGGGAGAGGTGTTTTAAACTAGTGGCCGTAGGATAATTCTCTGCAGGGAAGTGGGAATCCCGTGTCTGGTGGGAGATTGGAGAGATGTTCTGCAGCAGATGCAGCTCCACAGCCCTGGGCTCTGTCCTCAGGGGTGGTTTTAAGGCATTTAAAGACCTTATTTCAGCCTACCAGTATCTGAAGAGGGGCTGCAGGAAAGCTGGGGAGGGACTCCTGACAAGGGAGTAGTGACAGGGGGAGGGGGAATGGTTTAAAAATGGAAGATGGGAGAGATTGGAAATAAGAAGGAAATTATTCACTCTGGGAGTGGTGAGACACTGGCACAGGGGAGCTGTGGGTGCTCCATCACTGCATGTGTTCAAATCCAGGCTGGATGGGGCTTTGAGCACCTTGCTCTAGTAGGAGATGTCTCTGCCCGTGGCAGGGGGGTTGGAACTGGATGAGCTTTAAAGTCTTTTCTATCCCAAACCACCCTATAATTCTATGATTCTCTGATTTTATGATTTATTCACGTTGCACCAGCAGGATGGTGGGCACATTGTTCTGTTTATGGAGGGGTGATATAGTGGTTAAAGGGCTTCTCCAGGGACACACGTGGAGAATACAGCCAAGCACCAGGGCCAGGAGGTCATCACCCTTCTCCTGTTTGCTCTCTGCCCAACACACCACCCAGCTAAGGAGGCACCATGGAAGCCACAAAAATTATGGAGGTAGTTCACACTTGTCTTCATTCTGTCTCTGGAAGAGCTCTTGAGAAACACAGAATCCCAGAATGGTGAGGATTGGAAGGGACTGCTGGAGATCATCTGGTGATGAGCAGGGGGCTCAGCAGTGCAGTGTCCAGGGGGAATCTCTCCAGAGGAGACTCCACAACCTCTCTGGGCAGCCTGGCACAGGCTCTGACACCCTCATACCAAACAACTTTTTCCTCCTGCTCAGCTGGAACCTCCTGGTTTCCAGTTTGTGCCCAGTGCCCCTTGTGCTGTCTCTGGGCACCACTGCCCAGAGTCTGGCCCCATCCTCTTGCCCCTCAGCACTGAGAAGATCCACAGGAAAATGGGAAAATAAATCTATTAGGACCCAGAGGAATCCTATCTTGCAAGAGGCAGACATTAGGATCTGATACACTCCTGCTGCCACTTGTGGCCACTTGACATTCTTGTCCCACCAGCTGGGGAATTGCCTCGGATCAAAACCCCAAGAACTTCCTCTTGGGTAAATACATCCAAAGCAGGAGAACTCCTGGATAAACACAATAAAAGCACCTCATGCAAATCTGGTGCTAGCTTCTTTGCTGTTCCATTATGTATGATTTGTTAGAACAAATTGCACGTCTGGGGGTTGTTCTGCCATCCGTGAAGTCACGTGCAGCTCAAGGACATTTTCCTGCTGTAGGATGGCAAGAGGGAGCAGCCTTGGGTGAGCAGGAACGTGGGTGAGAAGCCAAAAATCAGCATTTGGAGCCCACAGCTTGAACTTTGGGTATTTCTCCTGAATTCCTGACTCTGTTGTGCATTCCTCACTCGTAACAAATCAGCACAAACATCTCTCAAAGTCCTTCTACCCGCAGACATCAAAGAGCACAAGTCCTTAATCTGGAGGACAATGCAAGATTGAGTTGCTACCAAAAAAAAAAAGGAAGAATTGGTTTGAGATTTACTTTTCTCTTTTTTTTTTTTTTTTTTTCCAAAGCAAATTTGAAGAAACACCCAGAGTTGTATTAAACTGATCTGAGCTCTGCTCTGAACTGAGCTGATCTAAAGATCCACTGAAATCTGTGGAGAAAATCCTATTGAATTGATTGTGCTTTGGCTCACAGGGAAATGATTTTCTAGCCCTTGTTTGAGAATACCCTGCGGACAAAAAGATTTCATTTTCAGTTCCTGGAGGTTAATTATGGAAATTCGTTATAGAGGATCAGCAGTGCCAGTTGCTGGGGAGATAGCAAAACTATTTGGTATGAAATTCTAGCCTAAAGCTGGATGAAAATTTCCTGACAGAATGGTTTTCCATCAGAAATATTGATACGCCAAAGGCAAAACCTTTTGCTTCAATTTCAGTGAAATTTTGTATTAGAAACTTTCTGATACCAAGTTCTCTCTTTGCACTGTGTTGATTTAACCTTTTTTTTTTTAAATGAGATATTAAATTCTAAAGTTTTTTTATAATATATCCTCTGGAGATATATAAGAAATGTATAAACGTGGATTCAAGTCGAAGGATGGATTTGATCTCAAAGGGAAATCTGAAATCCTTCTTCTTTAATGCTGTTTTGGGGTGGAAAAAGCAAAGTGAAATGGTGTCATTCCCCAAATCTCACCCAGCTCTGGCCTCTCCCAGCGGGTTCTGGGGACCAAAGGCAGGCTCTGGGAACAGCTTCCAGGGCAGGGTGAAGTGATTAGGTCAGTACTGCATGTCCTTACCCATCCCTGTGAACGCTGCACTTCACAGCACTTCCCCGAAGGCAAAGCAGCTTTAAATTACTGCTGAAGAGCAGAAAGAACTCAACAAATAAGAAATGCTGCTTTTAAAAATGTTTTTTTTCTTTTTTATTTCCTTTTTTTGGCTCTAGTACCGAGCGAGGCAGTTTAATTGTCCCGAGGAAGTTAAAACTGGTTCTCTTTTCCTCCAATTGCTACTGGCTGGAGCCATGCTCCCCACCCCTTCATACCACACCAAGCCTCAAATATTCAGTCAACCAAAACTTCCCTGCCTGCTCAGACATACTTGTAATTCTTGCCCATGTGAATGAGTAACAGCAGCATCCAGGGCAGCAGCACCAGACCCTCAAAAACATAGCAAGCATTTTTTCAGTGCCATTTGAAACTCTTAACACTCGTTGATTTTGATTGTTGGGTTTGCTGTCCCATAGGCATGGCCTTTCCCACTGTAAAGTCATAGGTTTCTTGCTCTGGATGAGGCTTGGGAAGCTGGTAGCTTCAGACTCTTGGGTGCCCAGTGCCAGGTTGGGATTAATCTGACTCTGATCTGCAGAAAAACCTCAGGAATTTCTTTTCTGGGGGAGGGGGAAGTGGGTGAACCACCCACTGGCGTGTCCTGAGCTGCAGTGACCCAGCAAGTGGTGGGGTTTGCACATGCAGAGCTCAGTGATTCCACAAAGAGAGTAGAAAAGAGGAGAAATCCTCAGCTACGTGGGGATTTGGGAGAAGTGAGGGCATCTGTGGGCCTAAAACTCCAGCCTAAAACAAGACAGCAAATGTTCAACCTTAATAAACTTCCTCTGAGGCAGCCACTGGAAAAGCAGAAGCCACCAGCACAAGTTTTTGCCCCAAATTTCTAATTAATTCAGATTTTTGAGGCAGCTCCTGCATGGCCATGGCTCTCAGCACCCAAGGGTTACTGCTTCAGGAGGAGACACTCTCCAGGGCTGGTTGAGTGAGGAGCTGTGACTCAAAAAATGAGATTTCAACCAAGCCCTTGGGTCAAACAGGACATTTCTGGGTCATGGTGACCCTGGCCTCGATTTTCACCCACTCTGCCTGCAGCCAGGGAAATGAAATGCAGGGTTTTGCTCCATTTCTTTGCTTGCTTCAGGATGGTGGTGCATGGAGGGATGCAACCTTCCCATCCCCAATGCCTGGGCTCGTTCTGTGGCATTTCCAGGCCCTGGAGCTCAGAAGACACCAGTGAAGATGGATGGATGGTGGTGGGCAGCAGGCTGGAGGTCCCACAGCTGCCACTGCCACCACCTCAGCAGCTGCTTAAACCAGCTTAGGCTGAATACTTGTGAACATCTGTGGTTTGCACACTTGTTTACTCCTTTCAGAGAGAGGCAAATGGGAAGCTAATTAAGCAAGTGTTGGCTGCAGCAGGTTTCACACACTTTCCACCTTGAGATTTCCATAGGCAGGGAAAATCAGTCTCTCTAATTAAATGACTCAGAAAAGACCAACAGGTCTTCCAACGTGTTTTGTGTTTGGTTTTGTACTTGGGTGTTTTCGAGTCAATGATTCAAAGTTTTCAATCTCTTCTTCCTACACTGCTGTTTACTAAATAAAATGAGTTTTATAGGATGCTTGCAGAAAGCAGGAGCTCCTGGAGTGGCTTTGCTTTATTCACAGCTTGTTGTGATGGATCACAAAAGAAGGGTTGGAGGGAACTAGATGATCTTCTAGGTCCCTTCCAACCCCTAACATTCTGTGATTCTGTGAACCTGCTCCATCCCTTCACCTCCAAACCCTGCTGAGAGGTGTGTGGGCTCCATGGTGGCACAACAAGGAGTCTGGGGCTTTCCGAGCCCCCCGACAAGTGCTGCTGGGTTTGTCTGCATTGCTCTGGGCTCAGCATGGTGGAAGCAGTGACAGGGAATTGCTGGGAGAGCAGGATCAGTGCAGGGCTGGGCTTTTCCACAAGCTTCCCTTTGCCCTTTCCAGGAGCTGACTGGAAGCGACAGCAAGAGAGTAAATCACTCCCAAATTCTCCCTGCCTATCTTGGGTGCATTAAAAATTAATTACTTAGCTTAGTGATTTTCATATTGAAGGCAAGACTGAGCAATAAGAACCTGAATCCTGCCCTCAATGTGGTACCTCAGCCCTCGTGGAGAGGACTGGGAGGCTCTGGGAGCCTAGAGCTGTGCTTTGCCTTTTGCATAAGCCCGTGCTCAGCACATCCAGGTGAGCGGCTGCACACGCTTGGCTGGGTATTAATTTCATTGGAACATGTATTTGCAAAGTCAAAGGAAAACCTCCTTTTCTTTTTTTCTTTTTTTCTTTTCTTTTTTTTTTTTTTTTTTTATCTTTCACCATAAAAGGTAAAGGAGAGAAATTCCAGAGCTGAATTTACTTGTCCTGCTGCTCCCCAACGTGGGAAAAGAATGCAGCGTCCTCCCACGGATCTGCTTCCCATCCCAGGTCTTCCTCCCTCCAACTTGTCTGTGCAAGTCCAACCTTTTCTACCATGAGCCAACAATTAATGCTAAGCATATAATAACCTCTCATAAAGAAAGGTGCAGAAGACAGGTCTGCTTCCCTCTACACTTACATAGTTTTTCTCCCACTGCGTTTTCCAATCAATTTGCTCAGGTCTGGGGGGTACATCTGGCACAGAAATCTCTCCTGACCTCCTGCCTAATAAATAATGATGGGAAATATCCCATGTTCGTGCCACAGTGTGGGACTCTGAGGGGTTATTCCTGGTGGGAATGGGATGAGATGCCTGTGTGGGGTCAGCAGCTCTGCTTGGGTGCTCGGGGTCAGAGTCACAACACTGCTCTGCAATTCCAGCCCTGTGAGAATCAGCAGACAATGGATGGTAAATCTTCTGTCCTCTCCAAAATGAGAAGGGCATTCAGAATCCAGCTTTGGAAGTATGTTAATGGGGGATGAAAAGAATGATTTTGCAACAGTTTTCTCCTAGCAAAGTGAGCATTACGGAGAAGGCAGTGCACTGATTATAATTAAAACTCATTTTAGAGACTGAAATAAGAACATTCCAAAGTTTCTGGAAACTTCTGGTCCAAGTACAAAAGAGACTTACCCTGTTCCTCGTTCACCTGCCAGTTTTCCAGCAGGACCTGGGGCAAGCCAGTTCATGTCTCTGAGACTCCTTCCTCATCTGAAGCTCGTAGTAACTCCCAGGCTCACGAGGGCACAGGGAGGGTGAACCCATTGCCTCCACCTCCAAAAGAGCTCTGGTGCCTCCTGGGAGCCTGGATTTGGCTGTAAAGTGTGGTGGGTGTCTCCACTGACTCCCTGCCAGGTCTCTGCCAGCAGGAGCCTGCACTGCCCAGGGCTGCTTCCCCCAGCCTGGTGGGTTCAACCCCCTGGTGGTTGGTCCAAAATGTCAGAAGCACCTCTGACAGAAGCACCACTCACCAGAAGAGTGTGGCCAGCAGGTCGAAGGAGGTTCTCCTCCACCTCTACTCTGCCCTACTGAGGCCATGTCAGGAATATTGTGTCCAGGAGCCAGGAGGTTCCAGTTGAACAGGAGGAGAAAGTTCTTTGGTGTGAGGGTGTCAGAGCCTGTCCCAGTCTGCTCAGAGAGGTTGTGGAGTCTCCTTCTCTGGAGAAATTCCAAATCTGCCTGGACACTGCACTGCTGAGCCCCCTGCTCTGGGTGACCCTGCTGGAGCAGGGGTGTGACACCAGATGATCTCCAGAGGTCCTTTCTAACCCCTAGGATTATAAAAATATCCCAACCAACCTACCAAAAATCCTCAAGGAACCTTGAAAAGCTTGAAGGTGATGATCATAGACTAATAAGAGTGATAGAACCATTTAAGTTGGCAAAGACCTTGAAGATCAATCGAGGTCTTCACCCCGAGAGGCCTGACCCTGATGAGCTAGATGAACAAAAGCTGGTGGATTTTTTCCCCTTAGATGGAGGTTGTGAGGATGGAGGTTTTGTTGTTGGAGGGAAGCTGGGGCTTTGCCAAGTGATGCAGGGTTTAATCAATAACAAGAGAAATTACAAGCTCTGTGTCCAGGCAGCACATATGAGACTGCAAAGCCACGTCATGCCCAACAGGATTGATGACCAGGGGCAAGGAGGTGGTGGAATCACCATCCCTGGAGGTGTTCAAAAATGCCTAGATGTGGCACTTCAGGACGTGGTGATGATAATGTTTGGTAGATGGTTGGGCTTGAAGACCTTAAGGTCATTTCCAACCTTGATGATTCTATGATTCTATTCTATGACTACCTTGTGGATCCTGAGAGACCAAGAGGTCCATTCAGGTGGTTTGTCCCTGAGATGAGAAGACACTAAACTCAAGTGAGCTCACCTCTGGCACTGGGGAACAGAACTTTTTAGCAGGGAGCACCTGGGGAGCCAAGCCAGTGCCAGGGAGCCACAGTGCAAACCCACATGGAACAGCTTGGGTTGAAAGGGGCCTTTCAAGGTCACCTAGTCCAACACCCCTGAACTGAGCAGGGACATCTGCAACTAGAGCAGGTTGCTCAGAGCCCTGGCCAAAATCCAAGGAAAACCAAGTGCATGCTCAGCAGCTTTTATAGAGAGGATGGAAGCTGGGAAAGGGTGAGATTTCCACCCACCGGAGGGCTGAGCTAATGTGCCAGTGAGCAGAGCCAGTCCCATGGGCTTGGGTGAGGAGGGAGATGGCATTCACCATGCTGGCATCCTTTCCCCAGTTTAACCACACCTGGAGCTTGTGGTTGTACCAGGCAAGCTGACTCATGTCCCTGGAAGCTTGAAAGCCACAGGGAATCAAGGCTGGAGAATTCCCCATTTCCTCGATGGAGCATTTACTGCTTGTGTTAATTTTGGGGACACCAATGCCTGGCTACCATGAAGAGCAGGGAATTGCTACCAGTACCAGGTTACTCCTTCCTGAGCAACACAACACCAGCATCTCCTGGAGAAACCTCTTGGCACCAACAGAGGAATTATGGGAAAAATGAGGGGATTTTTCCTGTGGCAAATGTTACCTGTGACTAAGTCTGACCAGATGTGAGGGAGCTGCATGGGGCAGTAACGGTCATCAGTAGACAGTGGGGCTGTCCACATGATGTAGTGGAGTGTGTTCGTGCCTGGCAGGACTGCAGGTGGAGAAATTGGCTCTGCTTGTTGTGAAACCTTGTTCAAAGTGTTTGCAGAGGCACTGGGTTGCTTCATCACTGGGGTTAAGGCCAAGTGCCCTCACTGCCCCAGCAGAATGGAGCTGGTCAGCAGGACTAGGGCAGAGATTATCCCCCTGGACTGGGCACAAAACCTGGATTCAGTTTTGGACCTCTCACTCCCAGAAGGACATTGAGGGGCTGGAACATGTCCAGAGAAGGGCAACAGAGCTGGGGAAGGGTCTGGAGCAGGAGTGTGGGAAGAAGCAGTTGGGGGATCTGGACTGGTTGAGCCTGGAGAGAAGGAGGCTCAGGGGAGACCTTCTGGCCCTGGCAGCTCCTGGCAGGAGGATGGAGCCAAAGGGTTTGGCTCTTCTCCCAAGGAACGAGAAACAGGACAAGAGAAAATGTCCTCAGGTCGTGCCAGGGGAGGTTGAGGTTGGAGCTGAGGATCAATTTCTCCCCCTACAGGGCTGTCCAGGCCTGTCCCAGGCTGCCCAGGGCAGTGGTGGAGTCCCTGTGATCCCTGGAGGGGTTTCCAAGCCCCCTGTGGAGCTGTGGTGCTGAGGGCCATGGGACAGTGGTGCCCTGGCAGTGATGGGTTATTGGTTGGATTTTATGATCTTTAATGTCTCTTCCAATCTAACCAACTCTATGATTCTGTGGGAATAATCCTATTTTGCACAGACCTTCCCAGGGCAAAAAACACATCTCCTTTGCCATCTCTGGGAGTCCCTGATGGATCCATTTTAATCTGATGGCTCCTCTAGATCCCTTCATAAGAGCAGCTCGATCTCTGGTTTCATCAATGCCCCTGCAGTGCCAGAAAGGGAAGATCATTTCCTGGGGACTTCTGTGCTCTGGAGACAATTTGATCTAAGGAAGCTCAAACTCCTCGATTCCTTCAACTTCCTCAGCCTTGCAAAAATGATCCTGAATTTTCAAGAGAGGATGAGAGAAGTGATTAATAGGAATGTGGAAACAAAGTCAACTAACTCCGAGCATCTCAAACTCTGGCAGGTACAAGGCAGTGCAAGAATTTCACAGAGGAGACAGAAATCCCCAGGATTCCAGCAGGGATCATCAAGACCCTGGGGTACACCACACTCCTCACAGGGCATGATGAGTCTAAAAGGATGACCTACAGACAGGAGGGGTTGGATTTTGGTTGGAAAGCCCAAGCTTTCAGTCACCAGCAAGAAGTTTGTGAGGAGTGATGGGAAGAGGGATGTTCCCAGTGCCGGCGGGACGCCAGCCCTCGTGTACAAAGCAGCACTTCTATTTATTTAAGAGCCTCTCCCCCAAGTGTAACATAAGCAAGGAAAGTGGCCTGGGCTGAGAGCCAGGGTTCTAGCAGAGGGATCCCTATCGCTCCTCTTCCTTCCTCTCCAGCAGGTGGGAATCCCCCTCCCAGCCCTCAAGCCCTTCGGGCTGCGATGCAGCCGGTGACATCAGCACATTCCCAGCAGCTCTCCCGTGGGCACCTTGTTAGCTTTGCACTGAGTCACCCTTCAGCAAACAAGAAAGATAAGAAAATGAGTGGCAGCCATCCAACCAGCACAGATGCTGGTTTATTTTGAACTACAGAAATGATTTATGTGCTAGAGGAAAGACACCGGCGTCTCCTCCTCCCGAAAGTCCTTTTAGAAAGTCCCTTATTTCTCCCTCTTTTCTCACCATTTTCCCTGTCTCAGTCCCCTCTCATCGAGTCACAGGTTGGAAGGGACCTTTGAAGGTCATCCAAAGTCAAGTATCATGTCAAGTACCTTCACTGAAGGTCCCCTAAAAAAACCAAGGAAGGGCCAAAACAAATATTGTGATGAGAGCAGAGCCAAAGCTCTAGAGGGTTCTGTTTGATCAGAAAAGCAAGCAAACCTCATCTTCTGGAGGCAAAATGCCATTTTTCCCCTCTTGAAACTGCCTCATGAAAATGAGGCCAATGCAGTTTTCATTTGCAACGCTAATTTGCTGAACTCCAGTGGGTTAATGATAGTGCTGTAGTTAATTAAAGCAGACATTGGTTTAGCTGAGTCCCTCCTCTCTAGCAAGGCCCGGGTGCTTCAGAAGCTCTGCTGTCCTCTAGCACCAGAGTCCAGCCAAAACAGGATGGTTTTATGGGCTTTACCACCTTCTTTTGGTGGTCTTTGAGGGCTACCAAACCCTGATGGGCACTGGAGCTGCTGAAGATGGTGCTGCTTAGCCCCTGAGAACTGAAACAGCTAATGAGTGGCCAAGATGTAGGTGCACACCCCCAAACCCCTGTTTCAACCCCATCCTTTGCCAGGTCAGGGTTTGTGCCAGCCCAAGTTCAGACTGAGGGCCTGATTGCTCATGGTGTTTTCTTGGAACCTGTCAAGCTCAGGTTGGGAAACCAGAGTTGAAGGGTTTGCATTTGGAGCTGGCAAAGACACTCACGGAGTTTCACAGCCACGTGCCTGCGATTTCTTCTCAGCTCTTCCCAAAATTTACTCATGCCAAAATGGAGTCTGAGAGCTTTGGAAATCAGGTCAAGTGATAAAAAGCCTTGGCAAGCCCCAAGCAGGCGTTCCAGCTATAGTCCTGATTTCTCTCCAGCCTTAAAATGAGCCAAATCCAAAGGTTGCTGTTCCTTTTCCCAGCAAGTGTTTCCTGCAGAGAGATCCTGAGCATGACGTAGCTGCAGAGCATGAGTCACTTGCTTGGGTTACCTGACATGACATCTGTGTTCTCCTTCTCCTTATTTACACTGCAAACCTCATTTCTGACCTGGCAGTCACCTAAGTGCTTTGTTGATGACTTTGTGCTAGATGATAACTTCCCGTGGTGCTGTCTCAGCTGCCCTTCTGCACTGGGCAGGGAAGCAGTGGTGGGAATGTTGGCTGATAGGAAGGTAGAAAACACCAGCAAAGTGCCTCTGTCAGAGCTGGGGATGATGGCTCTGACTTTCTTCTGCAGCCTGAAAAACCTCAGGTGTGCTGCACCATGGCTTCCCTGGGGGTTTATGGGCAGGAATCATAGAAATTTTTATGGTAGGAAGAGAAATTTCAGATCATCAAGTCCAACCATTAACCCAGCACTGCCAGGGCACCACTGTCCCATGGCCCTCAGCACCACAACTTCACAGCTTTAAAACCCTTCCAGGGGTCATGGGGACTCCACCACTGCCCTGGGCAGCCTGGGACAGCCCTGGACAACTCTCAAGAGGGAGAAATTGATCCTCAGCTCCAACCTAAAACCTCCCCTCAAGCAACTTGAGGCCAGTTACTCTTGTCCTGTCACTTGTTCCTTGGGAGAAGACCAACTCCTCCTGGCTCCAGCCTCCTGTCAGGAGCTGCCAGAGCCAGAAGGTCTCCCCTGAGCCTCCTTCTCTTCAGGCTCAACCAGCCCAGGTCCCTCAGCTGCTCCTCCCCACACTCCTGCTCCAGACCCTTCCCCAGCTCCATTGCCCTTCTCTGGCCACACTCCAGCCCCTCAATGTCCTGCTGGGAGTGAGGGGCCCAAAACTGACCCCAGGATTAGTGCTGTGGCCTCCCCAGTGCCAAGTCCAGGGGGACAATCTCTGCCCTAGTCCTGCTGGCTACAATGGTGCTGACACAAGCAGGATGCTGGTGGCCTTTTATTTATAGTACCATCATCAGCTCCTGCAAACAGGGTGCTCCAGCTTGGACTGATTAGTTTTCCAGGCCAATCCTGCATCCTTGGTTGGGGATCAAAATCTTTATCAAACAATTGTGTCTTTGCTTGAAAAATACACATGCTCTCTTTTCCCATTTGAGTTGCCTATGTTAATTAAAGTAAGAAAATAGCAATAATCTACTACAAATCCATTTGATCCAGGTTCCCCATCTCATGTCGTGTTAGCTGCTGTGTTACTAATCCACCAGCAGAATGCCTGCCAGGAAAACTCAGGGGGTGAGCAGCCTTCAGGGGTATCCCAGACAGAGGAATCCTTCCTCGGGGACCTTCAGCAGGACCAGTGCTTTAATTCTCACCCCTAAGTTTTCCCTTCCTGCCATTAAGTTACTAACCACATCGTTATGTTAAGTGCATCTCCATTTTTGTAGGCACAATGCACAAGGTGTTTAACTCAGTGGAGGATAATAGTGATGTATTTTAGTCAGGGATGAACCCTCATCTGCCCGATGATCACCATGTGAGATCAGGACAGGTGACATAGAAAAGGGGTGAGTTGTTCAGGTACATGCAACCTTTTTTGGAAGTAAAGGCATTTTTGAAGGGGTTCAACCCAAACAACTTTGTAGGTGTTAATATGTCTGATAATTTAGATTTGCACACACCCTCTCTCAGTACAAATGTGCCCTTGTTTGGGTCTGCAGTCCTGGGCAGAGAGCACCAGAGGATGTCACCCAGCCATGGTGGCTTCCTGGCTGCTAGTAACTGGGCAACACAGCTCTATGAACCCCAACTAATTGTCTTGCTGCACCATCCACACCCTCACACCAAAGAACTTTCTCCTCTTGCTCAGCTGGAACCTCCTGACTTCCAGTTTGTGCCCCTTGGTGCCCCTTGTCCTGTCCCTGGCACCACTGCCCAGAGTCTGGCCCCATCCTCTTGCCCCCCAGGGCC
>JAOEGS010000955.1:114349-129174 GCA_025447755.1 Corythornis vintsioides | reverse complement strand
AAATATGAAAAAAATATACATAAGGCTTCAGTGTAAAAGTAGTTGTAAAAAAATAAGGATTTTATGTAATGACAATCTAACTGAAACAATCTGAGATGCGAGGCTATCTCACTGATTATTGAATCTGGAAAATTTGGAAGGATGAGAGATAAAACAAAGAAAGAAAGAAACAAAAACATTAAAAAAACCACACATTGCAACAGAAGTCTAATAGGGCTTGAAGTTTTTATGCCTTTGAATTTCTAATAGGTTTAGAGGTCATGAAAAGTGAATTGTCTTCATCTTGTAAGTAGAATGACAAGAAAGAACAGTTTATTGTCTTGTCTGAAAACATTACCTAGCAATAAATTCTTTAGAGGAAGTCATCCTTTTTTTCCAGTTCTCTTGAAAGTGCTGCCCTGAGCCCTCCTCTTTTCAGTGAGGCCTTGACCACACCCCAGCTTTATTCTCCCAGTGTAAAGGAAAGAAGGAAACTAAGTCACCAAAAACCTTAATTTCTTCAGCTTTTCAGTAAAGAGCAAAACAGAAATTTTTGGTCTTAAGTTAGATGCACGTACCATGAATTTCGGGTCCAAATCTGGTTATTCAGGAATTCATGTTCTTGTTTATAACTGGCATGGCTGGCAGCAAAAATACTATTCCTATAACTCCTTTTAGAAATATTATTGCCTTGAATATATGAATGAATGAATGAATGAAGCTAACTAAATAGTTCAGATAGTCCTTGATTTTGCAAGGTGCTGAGCAGAGCAGTGAGCTCAAGAGAGCACCTATAGAAATTACTGGCTCTGTGCTCTTTGGTTGATATCCAAGCAGACTGCCCACCTACATAAATATGCCTAAGTGGTTCATAAGAATAGCCCAAGGATCTTCAGCACCTTCTCAGACCAACCTTTAACTTCCAGGACTTGCCATGTTCAGACTGAATCCACTTCATATAACAACATGCATTTCACAAGTGCTAAGTATAATTTCATAACTTACTTGAAATAAGTTAAGATTTTGAACTGTATCTGCCTGGGTATTAGTTAGAAAAATGTATCTTTTAGCTTATAAAATTATAAAATTTGATCTGTTAGCTACTGAGTTGGAATGACCTTGACAACAGTGCTTTTTCCAGTCACTTTTCTGATTAAAAGCACACTTTAAGAGGCAATAATATGAGAAAAAAACAGGACAGTTAACTACTCAAGTACAAGTTTTCCTGCAGTCTTTTAATGCATGCTTACAGGCAATAAACTGCATAGAAGTAGAAACATTTGCAAATGTTGCAAAGTCCAACTGAAGATTATAGATGTATATTACCTAATTATTCATCTCAATGTATGATTCTCAGTTGCCTATGTAAAGGGATAAAAGAGTCTAAGGAAATGTAGGAAGATATTTGCAAGTGTAAAAGATAACATGAGAGGAGACTGTTTTGTATATTCTTTTATTTTCTTTCTCTTTAAAGAGCTTTATAGTTGATGTTTGAGAATGTCTCTTAAAAACTGGATGGACATCTGTTTTCAAGGAAGAGAAATGAAAGACAAGTTCAAACTTCCTGAACAGCTATCAGATTCAGAATATCCTGTATGTTAAACCATAAGATTTTTTTTACCACCAACCTTTTCAAATTCCCTGTTGGTGTTTGGTTTTCCCTCTACCTTCTGGTCCTTCTAAAAATAAGAAGCCTATCTTTTATGTCTGGCATGCAAAAATGCACTTTTTTCCTCTCAATTATTTTTAATGCATGTGGGGAGAAAAAAAAAAAGACAGAACTTGGTGAATATTTATTCAGGCTGCTTTGGCAACATTTTGTTATTTCGGACATAAATCAAATGTGGAACTTCTTTTTTTCCTGAGGGATAAATTGTTTATTTGAATTTGAATGTACTTGTGAATCAGTCATAGGGATAGTACTTCTGCTATTGCTGTGTGATAGCAATTATTTGCATTGTTTTACACTGTTTTGCTCTATAGCATTAAGGCATTCATTTCTGCACGCAGATGCACAGTACATCTGCAGATCACTGCAGGATCAGAGGCATGGACCTCAGTCCTCCAAACAGTTAGATGCATGTTTAGCTATCAATACAGCTTCCACTAATATCAGATGAACTCTTCCAGCTTCTGAAGTTAAATGGTCATTTGGGGGGTCTGGACCCAAGATTATTCCCAAGAGAAAAGCCCATTGTAGGCTGAGAGCTAGAAGACTTGTTCACAAAGAACTACTTAGGAGGAGAATGAAATAATTTTGTGAATTGGCTACTAGTTTGCACTATCTTTGTGTTTGGCTCTGTGGCTCTTAGTTAACATTTTAAAATTTATGACGCTTGAATGGGTAAAATATATAGCTTCATGCCCTGTGAAATGAGCAGTGTATTCCTCGTGCAGAAATCTCATCCTGTATTAGCAACTTTGGGAGTGGAAAGAGAAGAGGTTTACTCCTTTAGTAGTATCTGCCAAAGATATTACTAAAAGGACGCACAAAGGCGAGTGCTTTCCCAACAGAGTATACAGTTCTTTGTTTTGCAAAGACAATTCAGGCTTACTTTTTACACTTCTAAGCCTGAGTATATAGTGTTTTCATTCACACACAGTAAGCACCAACTTTTATCATATTATTAGCATTCAAAACTCACAGTTTCAGAGGTTTGTAACTCAACAGTATGTTTAGACTCAGTAAATTTGGCCCAGGAGCACTATTTTACAGTGTAAAAGACATCTTTAGTTACTACAGTATCAATCCAAGCAGACCTTGCTTGTTTCAGCCTTTTTTAAAGGTCTTACATTTTAAAAAGTACCTGATAATGACTTGCTACAGAATTTCATTCTGGTGTTCCTCAGATTCCTAGCCTCATTTGACATAATTGGAAAAAAAAAAAAAAAACAAACCAAAACCAAAAAGGCTGAGTGATAGACATTTAAAATCAGCTCCTGAGAACTTATAATGGACCATATTCTACATATTCCTGTGCAAATCTCACTGACATCAATGGATATGTTCTGTACACATACTATTTTTAAAATCCTGTATGCATAATCACTGTTAGCATTGCTACAGGATCTACCGTGGGTGGGTGCAACCATGAATGCAGATTTGTACCGTCAGCTATAATGGTTCTATTCTGAGAGAAATTCAGAAAGCTGTTCATAAGCAGTTCTGGACTTATAGGTAACTAATCCCATCTCGCACATATACTCTCAGGTACTTTTTGTTAAAGGAAATCAAAACACTTCAGAATACAAATTTATATGACAGACACTGTTCTGGATAAATTATATGGTCTTTTTTAACATTAACTTATAGAGATGTATGTTTGTGCGTATTATTGTAACAGTAAAATAATGTTATGCTTATACTATAAGGTGACATGAGCCCAGAAAATATCAACACCAAGTACACTGTACTCTATGTCACACGTTTTCTTTCATACATGTGTGAATGAGAAATTTTATTTCAATTGCTTGGGCATGGTACATGTGTATTACAGCATGATCATTTTTCAAGCTTGAGATATTGTTTGTTTAATTAACATGACTTCTGTGTGTTTAGGTAATTACCATTAGAACACATGAGGACATATTGTACTTACTGCCAGTGCTACAGCATAATGTGCTGGACTACAACAACTACACTTGTTAAGCTGCTTCTAGCATTTCTTCACACAGCAGGAAGCACCCATGCTGTGGTTTCTTAATGTACTCTTTAACTACTGTACTGTGGAGTACTGTACAATAAAAATAGTAATTAATTATGATCCTCATTTCTACCGGTACTGCTGCTAGCCCAGTGACCCTGGTTGCTCTTTCAGGGTTCCACTATCCTGTACCTTGAAATAAATATATTTTCTTCCAGTGCTTTACCTCTTAGATGATATTGCTAAACAGAGCTGATTTTTTTGAGGACAGGTTTGTTGCATGGATTGTGATGGCTTCACATTTGTTCACGTCTCCAAGGACCAGCACCAATAAATGTGAAAGAGACAACAGCAGAACAGCATACTTTCCCATTTCCACCAGGATGGAAAAAAATACTCTAAATTAAGTCTAACCTTAAATGTATAATCTGTCCTTGGGAGAAAAGAAAAAAAAAAAAAAAAAGATATAGCATCTTCAAGCTCTTAGCATCCCTTACGAGAAAAAATTGGTTCTAAGGGTCTCTGATCTTGTGTTTTAGTAAAATAGAACTGCACGGCTGACTGACAGTTCTGATCTAAAGCATTTACGTTTAAGTTTTGATCTCTCTGCTTTTGATTAAAACTAATGAGCTCATTTAATTCAAAATGGGAATCTCTGATAAGAGAAATAAGGTTGATGTGATTGGATTAGAGGGGCAAATTAAACTCTTAGAGCAGAAGTTTGTGCTTATATAGTGTATTAAAAAGCTGTTGGCGTATTATAGCGTGTTAGATGATGAGAAAAATTTCATAGTAATTCATATTTAATCAGAAGAAATGAAAGTACTAAATATAACATGGCTCTGCTTTTCCCTCGAGTGATAAAGAGCTGTACATTTAAAATTACATCGAATTCATGCTCTCTAAAACAAAAAAATCTTGAGAGACACTAAAAAAAGGGGCACTATTGTCAGTTATTTCATCACAATAGAGCTGAAAAGTCACAAACATAAGATTACGTGACCATATTGTCAAGGACAATTCAATATAATAGTTCTCAAAGAAGTTTTTGTGTATCTGTTAACTGCAGAGCAAATGTTTTTTTAAATACTTGAATGATTGCTACTAGTAGTTTGCTTAATTCTCCACAACAATAGATTAAATTAAAAATAACTTTTTTATTCAGTGTTAATTATTCACTGAAACCAAAAGTTAGTTAATCTTCAATAATGCTCACTGATTGTAAACTGCTCCAGAATTTTCCCAGTGACAATATTTTGGGGAGAGGTTGGTTGACAGAGCTAAAAATAGCAATAATAAAGATTGTATAAAAATACCTCAGTACTGACTGGGGTTTTACCCACTTTTTTATCACAGCTTATACTAAAAGTATTTATTTACTGTTGTAAATGATTGAAGTCGAGGTAGTGAGAAGCACAGGTGAGAGCCATAGTCTCAGGCACAAAATACCTTTACTACAAAGATATTTCATTAGTGACTAATTAGTTACTAATAATTAACAATGATTATGATGACAATAATAGTAATAATGATGTGTGTTATTTACTTGAGCATTTTTCTGCTTAATGCTTTACTGATAATTAACCCTCATTAATGGGGAAACCAAGGCACTCAAACCCAGCAGTGACTCACCCTAGGTATCGCTGCAAGTGAAGAGGGGAGACTAAGGACTAAAAGCCTGCAGTATTTGCAGCTTATTTAAACAGAGAATTGTTACCTCAGTGAGACTGTGCCTTTCACAAAATACCAAAGAACTCCCTAGTTTTTAAAACAATGTCATACCCTAAGAAAATATCTCCAATCGTAACAAAACTGTTCAAGAAAGAGTTAATGAGGCAAATCTCTGTTAAAAATTCTATGGGAAAAAGAACTTGAAAAGGCAACTTACTGAGTGTATGAATATTTTTCTTTTTTTTTCTTTTTTTTTTTTTTTTTTGCTAAGTAAACATTTTCTAAATGAGGTATATTGATTACAACACTCTTAGCATCCATCAGTCATTTATTTTTAGTGAGTTCAAGGATTGCACCTGAAAAATATTTTGGAGGGGATGTATAAAATCTAAATCATGTGTATATGTATTTTTCTATTCCCTAGTGGAATCTACAAGCCCCAGTTTACTAACCACTGACAACACTCTAGAGCGCTCTTTTTTCATCCGAATGAAATCTACACTGACCAAGCGAGGAGTGCACATCAAATCGTCAGGATACAAGGTAAGGGTTGTGTTGTAGCATGAAATATTGACTTCTTTAAATTATGTTCATTCATGTTCCAGGTAATAGAGAAAGGAGAGATTTCACATTTGTATATGTCTCATTGCTTTTGTTAAAAGAATCATTAATATAGTATTTCCAGTCTGAGGTTTGGCTTTGGTACTACACCTCCGTTAGATTGATAATTATTATGAAAACCACTGCTGATAACATTGTGATAGTCTTCAAAAAGAGCAACACTTCCACAGTAAAAGTATTTTTTACCAAAGAAGGTGAGTCAGAGTAACATCACTTCTTCCACAGTGGAAAATTACTGCTCATTTTATTAGACTGTTATCTTTGGGGTATGTTTTTCCCAGAGAGGCAGCATTTCTTCATGCAGAGAGTAAGTTAGAGCTATTTAATTTTGCTGCCATACTGGCTGAAGGGAACAACAAGCCACAACAAGTACTTTTCCACCATTTTTCTTTCATTGTCTGTCTGAGAGGCATCTGCTGCTGGGGATCATATTTGCTGAATTTCACACTCTTTTAAGATATGAAAGTCTCTTGTTCCTTATCAGCAGTAATCTCATTTTTCTTCAGTCATATATCACTCATAGTGCCTGTAGCTATCAGTGGCTTTGCAGTATACTAAAACTAGAAGGAATGGCACATTTTTAACATTGCCAACTTGTGGAATGAAATATGTCATCCATTAAGTGTTACACAAGATAAAAGAGTGGTGCAAGAGAGTCTGAGAATGTGTGTGTATTTAAAGAAATTGCTTGTCAATATTCATTTTAAAAACTTTCACATGCATTTTTTTCAGTTTTCAGAGGTAGATTCAGATGAGCTTTGATGTACAATTCCCAATTCATTAAAAAAAAACATCTCTGTAAATATAACATCTATGAGTCTACCTGAGAAGTAAAAAATTGGTAGAAATGTTTTCTTTACAAGCTGTCCTGGGTTTGGTTCAGTTTAATTATCACAAACACCTTCTGGCCCAAGCATTTGGGAGGAGCTGCAGCTGGGAGGGGCCATAGGCAGGATAAACAACTGAGCCAGGCAATGGGATATTCCATACCATACTGACTCATGCCCCTATGTAAGGAGAGGGCTGGGCCAGAGCAGGGATGCCTGTTTACAACTTGCTTCAGCATGTATCTTTAGTGCTGTCAGAGCAGGGAAAGTTGGTATTTCAGGCACAGGTAGAACCTTCCTGAGTTCTATTACTTTGTCTATCATGTCATTAGTGCTGTTGTTTTCTTCTCTGTGTTGTTTTATTGCACTGTGCTTATCTCAATTGTTGGGGTCTCACAGTTATTATTTTTTTTTCTCCCAATTCTCCTTTCCATCCCACAGGTAGGAATGGGGGGAGAGTAGGGAAGTGGTGGGTGAGTGTTTGTGTGGTGTTTAGCTGCCAGCAAATGTTAAACCACAACACAAGCAAATGACTGGGA
This sequence comes from Corythornis vintsioides, assembly GCA_025447755.1. Taxonomy (NCBI): domain Eukaryota; kingdom Metazoa; phylum Chordata; class Aves; order Coraciiformes; family Alcedinidae; genus Corythornis; species Corythornis vintsioides. The sequence goes on along the minus strand of JAOEGS010000955.1, from coordinate 121,893 downwards.
CTCCTTCCATAAGATGGTTTACAGATCAAGATGATTAAAGTAGCTGCTAACAGAAGTTTAGGCCCAAATAAGTGGTTTCTTAAGGCACAAAAAGTTTTGATCTGTGTACTGCTTAATTGTCAATACCAGAAGTAACGCACTTAGTATGTATTCATATTGAGCACTTTACAAGTCTCAAAATATCAAGACCAGGAATTGCACAGGCAATTGTAGGATGGGGAACGCAAATGAGTGGGCAGATCACTGAAGTTATACTATTTTTCACTATTAGGCATGGTCCATGTAGTCTAGGCTGAAGATAGATTGGCAGAGAACTTGCTTTACTGGTACTTTTGCTGTGATAATAGTGGGAAAAAAATAGTCTGGATTTTGTAGTCTTGCCATGTTTTGCCAGATGTAGGTGAGAATAGAAGGAAGACATGAGTGACTGGGCCATTCTCTGTTTTTGGACTCCTGACAATCTAATGTTAGTCCAGCACCAGAATAGGGCATATCTAGAATGAGCTGGCCTTCAAAGGTGGGATTTTTACTCATTGCAACAGAGGTTTTGAAATTCACGGTAGACCTTTTACTCAAAAAAATACATAGTAATGTTAATCACATAAATATATTTTTCATTCTCTTAGACACTGAAAAACATAACTGATAAGTCATGGGTAGAGGAGAATTAATTCTGAGAGTTCAGATACCCTTTTTTAGCTAGCTTTTCACAGCCAGTCACAAAGAATGGATAAAAACTATGATAGTCAACAAAACTTTCTGTTAAATAAATAAAGTCTGTCTTTTCCAAATTTTTCCATAAGGCAATAGCAAGAATAAAAATGTATAAATAGTGCGCAAGTCCTGGGCAGGTGTAAATATAGAGGTGTAATTCCTCTGCTTTTTGGTAGTTTTGAGGAGTTCTCTGACAAGGTTTGGCTGAATTCAGCTGTGCCCATCCATACAAATTGTACTTTGATGTTTTTTCAAAATCATGGTTACTGGCGCTCTGTTCAATGGAAGCAGAATTATTTGCAGTCTTGATGAACCCCAGAAAAATTGTTTACTCCTTTTCAAAGAGCTGGATCATGTGAATGTCTTTTTAACTGAGTGTTAAGAACTGCTTTGTTTTAATGTCATTCCCAGTTTATAAGATCAGTATAATAAAACTCAATTGCTATAGTGAATGTTGATCACACTTCTGGAAATGCTGTGAATTTACTTATTGATTTCTAGAGGTCCAGTGCCAGAAGAATCTTAAGGCTTCTAGAATTTGTGAAGGTATATGTTTTATTAAAATTAAGAAAAATCCATGGATGTACAGATGTAAAAAAATTACCAAAGGAAGAATAGTTACATACTATTGACAATGCTCTTGGGAAAAGCTGACTAAGTTCTGCATCCTGGAAGACCTCCAGCACTTGCTCAGGAAGCACTATGCCAGCTGGGGTCATGTTCAGCAGAGTTCCTGTGGGAAATCCTTGTGGAACAGGCTGACTCAGGAGCCACTGTTTCATACCTTCAGAACCCAACAGAGAACTAAATTTCCCCTCTGCAAAAAAAACCAGGGCTCCTGGCTAATAACTTCCCTTGAGCTCTTGTGTCATTGTGAGTGGGTAATGTTCCTGAATCAGCATACATTCATCAGGAGCAGTGTGCTGGGAACTCTATCTTATGTGAGCCAGGTTTTAGTACTGTCAAAGGTATTCAGCTCCCTATGCATTCAGTCCTCTGGCAGTGACAAAGTTTTTCATCTTTGTGGTTTAGTTCCAAACTCCTACTGAGCTGAGAACCATATCTCCGTTTTCTCCTTGCTTTGAGGACTGCTGATGAATGTTCCACTTAGATAGCAAATGATTGAGGTGGTCCACGAGATGCTTAGCCAATTTTCAGAATGAGTGATCCCTGCCTCAGGAAAATCACATGAAATTGAAAACAGACAGAGAATGAGATTGATTAATCATTTGGGTTGATCTAATCAGGACTAATTTTCTTTCAAAATAAATGTTGGAACAAAAATAGTGCCAATAGGCTTACACATATCCATAACTCAGAGACCCTATTCCTGACCATTCTGACACGAGATGAACTCTGTTTATAGTCCTTTCCTGGACTGATTTAATTAGGCCTGAATTATATGTAAAGATGGAGGTAATAGCCTTTTTTTCCATTAATTATATTAGCTTAAAAGTCTGAAATTAGAAAGTGGTTACAAGATAAATCCTCTCTCCTTCCCTTTCATTATTCCCCACCACCCTCCTTGATTTGGATTTCCCCATTCTTAATATTAGGTTCAGAGCTTGTAGGGAAGGAGTTTACAGGCTGTGTAACTGTAAAACTATTACACTAAAACTATTTAAACTATTCAGTTTTCGGTGAGAAAATCTATAATCTTAAAAAAGAAAAGCTGTAGTCAGCTGATAAAACACATTGAAATATATTAAAAAGAATAAAAACATTCCAATCTCTGCAAAACTCAAAATGTGTTACCATTACAGCAATGGCCTAAGATATATGATGCAGAGTTTTACTGTTTTTCTCTAATGAAAATGTATTGTATCTTGCTTTTTTTTTTATTTTTATTTCATCACTAACAAAATATAGGTTTGTATTTTATTTGTTGGGGTGTTTTTGTCTCCATTTAAATCCTTTTCTACTTGTTTTCTTCCTTTTGAGGGTCACAATTCTGTCCACTTAAGTCATCCCACCTTCAATGTTTCTATTGTCTGACTTGTCTGACTTACTCAAGCATGTGTCAAAGCTAATTTTAATTGAAAACTACTTTGTTCAAGTTCACTGATACATTTCCAACTCTTCTGTAGTATCCTTTTATTGTTTTGTCACATTTACTTTCATGTCAGGTTGTGCTATGGTTTTCTTTGTTGAAACCTTTAGGATGTGATTCTGGTTTCTCAAACAGAGCTTAATTGATGAGATGAAGTAGTATTCAACACACTGAACATTATCAGAGCCAGTACTTTCTAATTCATCAGCTGTGTTAGCATATATTCCTCCACTATTCTGTGGAATAGCCTGCCTATGATAGGCTATTACAGAGGTGGATAAACAAACATGAGGAGATTCCCTTGTACTGCTACTGTCACAGTGGCCATCTCTGAATTTGGCATAACCAACATCTGTTGTTTCTTTACTTCCCAAGAAGCTGTCAGTCAATCTTCTTAGCAGTCCATCAGCAGAGTTAAGGGCAACCTGAAAATCACAGTATCATAGTATCACAGAGTATTAGGGGTTGAAAGGGACCTTGGAGATCTTTGAGTTCAAACCCCCTGTCAGGCAGGATCATATCATCTAACATATAATCTAACACAGGTCACAGAGGAACTCATCCAGGCAAGTCTTGAAAATCTCCAGAGAAGGAGACTCCACAACCCCCCTGGGAAGCCTGTTCCAGTGCTCTGTGACCCTTACTGTAAAGAAGTTCTTCCTCATGTTAAGGCAGAACCTCTTGTGATCTAGCTTATAACCATTCCCCCTGTCCTATCACAGGGCACATGGGAGAAGAGGTTGTCACTTTGCTCTTGACACTTAGCCCTCATATATTTATAAACATTTATCAAATCCCCTCTCAGTCTTCAGACTAAAGATCCCCAGGTGTCTCAGCCTTTCCTCATAGGGCATGTGTTCCAGTCCCTTAATCATCCTTGTAGCCCTCCATTGAACTCTCTTGAGTAGATCCCTGTCTCTCTTGAACTGGGGAGCTCAGAACTGGACACAATACTCCAGGTGGGGTCTCACCAGTGCAGAGTAGAGGGGGAGAAGAACCTCACTCAATCTGCTGGACACGCTCCTCTTGATGCACCCCAGGATACCATTGGCCTTCCTGGCCACAGGGGCACATTGCTGCTCCTTGGAGAACTTGTTGTCCACCAGGACTCCCAAGTCCTTCTCCAGAAGGCTGCTTTCCAGAAGATCACCTCCCAGTCTGTACTGGTGTAATTTGTTATTCTTACCCAGATGCAAGACTCTACACTTATCCTTGTTGAACCTCATTAGGTTCTGCCCTGCCCAGTTCTCCAACCTGTCCAAGTCTTCCCAGATGGCTGCACAGCCTTCAGGCGTATCTGCCAATCCTCCCAGTTTCGTGACATCAGCAAACTTGCTGAGCAGACACTCTGTCCTGTCATCAATGTCATTGATAAAGACATTGAACAGGACTGGTCCCATCACTGATCCCTGGGGGACTCCACTGATTACAGCTCTCCAGCTGGACTTGCACCATTGATCACCACTCTCTGGACTCTATTGTCCAACCAGTTACTAATCCATCTTACTATCTGCTCTTCTATCCCATACTTCCTGAGCTTCTCCACAAGGATGTTATGGGAGACTGTGTCAAAAGCCTTGCTAAGGTCAAGATAGACAACATCCACTGGTCTTCCTGTATCTATCCATCCAATTACAATATCATAGAAGGGAAAAATATATACTTAGTCTTTGGAGATTAATGAAATGGACTTTTTTTCAGCTATTTGTATATGACTTCTGAAACCCTTTAATATGGCAAAACGTGCCATTGGACTTGCCTTGTGATAGCATTCCCTTGACTGACTGAAAAATAGAAATTATTGTTTCCCATCTAATTGAAAGATTTCACCTAGAACTCAGAAACAAGACATCCCTGTTCCAAAATCACTTTAAGAATGTTGATATCATGGTCTGGTTAAGAACACAGCAGAAAATCATCTTCCATTTCAGGGGAATAGGAAGGAGGAAGAAAGAGAAGGTAGCTGGTTTTTTTTGTATAATAATCTAATGATTAGTACATTTCTCAGATGTGGGCTATGTTAGAGAGAGATTTAATTCCCTCCTCAGCCTGAGGGAATTCACATACCCCACTTTCCAGCTTGGCCTGAATTCTTATTTCTTCTTCTAATATTTTTCCCCCTTGAAATCTTTTCTGTCAAGCATTTTACTCTGTACTGGAAAGGCAGTCTGACCTTTCTCTGTAGGAAGAAAGAAAACTGCAGAATTTAGTGTTTCATCACATGGTTACTGCCACACCTCCTTAATTGAGGTGGAATAAGAAGGAATAAGAAACCAACATCAGGAATCATTATGTGAAGAGTTTTCTAAATGTCAGCACATGCATTCCCCAGACTTTTCAGCACTGGGAAGACTTAAAGGTAATTTGTCAGAGAGAAAGAACTTTATTGAGAATTCACCCATGTAAATCGATGACCTTTTAGTCAAAAGGAAGTCTCTTAGCTAGTAAAGATACAGCATTACTTATAAAAGAACAAAATACTAATGGGCCAATCTGAGTCTCATGAAGTACCTACTTGTAGATATAAAGATACGGTTCAAGAAAAGATGGTCTGCCAAAGGATTAAGAAGGCTATGGAGTTCATTTTATGACTTGCTATAGAGCTGTGAGTTTCTACTAGAATAGCTGCCTGGAAGAGCTTTTGGTTCACACTCAGCATCTAAATACATTAACTATTTTTTAAGGTGTTCAACAGCTACTAGCTCCACCTTCTCAAAAAGGCATTTTTGGGGATGAGCATCTTTTAAATGGAATTTAAAGCACTGTTCTACCATCTGGAGACATTAATATATGTTAGGCATTTGTTATTGAAGTAGCACTAATGAAGCTGACATAACTATTACATAAAAGACCTTTTTAATAGCAGCCTTCTTTCTGTTGAAGACTGAAGCTTTGATCATTCCTCATGATGGCTGAAGCTGTAGTATTCCTGACACTTGTATCAGGATGTATTTCTCCTCAAATATTTTCTTAAATGTTCATATGCCTACAGAGTTGTGATTTTGTTGAAGTATGTTCCATTTTGTATAAATAGGAAATCGCAAACTGAAAGGGAAGAAAACATAAAGTTGAGCAAATACGGATTATTTTCTGGGATATGTTTGACTTCCATAAATTCTGTTATCAAAGAGTAAGTGATATAAAAAGATATTATCACCAAATTAGCAGCAATTACATTTGATTCAGATCTTTAGGCGGTATCATTCTGAAGCTGCCTTTCTTAAAAGTCAGTGGATATAACAGTGAAAGAAAACTCATGAGATCAAGATTTGCACTGATACATAATAATAAAATACTCAAATTGGACAGAGATCAGCTCCAAGACATATCTGGTATTTTATCAAGAACCAAGTTTTATTGAGTTATAAATATACAAAGTTTGTTGCACTTTTGTAAGTATCACTAATTATCTAGATGTGTGAACAAAAAGTGCAGGGTGGCACACATTGCAGTGTTCTATTTAAGAGGGAACCGTAAGTGGAACAACGAGATTTCAACTGTGTGAGACCCTCCCATTACACACTGGGAGAAATGTATCATGCTCCCAGGTGGGAATGCCTGTTGAAAAGGAGAGGTCTTCAGTCCACAGTTATCTTTATTTACCAATGTTGTCTGCCACTGCTTATTGTTAATTATTGTGAATATACCTTATGTAGGAGCAAAGAAAATCACACAGTATTCTGTGAAGAATTACCAGCCAGAATTTGCTCTAGGACAAACAGATGCTACTGCCAACATCTCTGCTCCACTTGGCTGGTTCATAACTGCTGCCAGTGGATATTTTGGCCCACCTCCTTTTCATAATGTAAACATTGCATTAGATGTGCAAATTCAGACACTAATAGCTTTTTAAATTATCTTTATCACCTCAAATAGTTTGAAGTTTTTGTCCAGAGTATGCTTAGGAAAAAAAATAAGCTCATACACTGAAAAAATGTAACTAATATTAAGCTAATGTCGATGAGGACATCTTGCTCTTCAGTAGCTACTGGCAGAAGCAGCATTCTATTTCAACTGGTAAAACTTTACTGAGTGTGAAACAGTCAATGAAATTCAGAACTAAGATGAAACTGAATGGAAGGTTCTTAAACTTTCATTTCAATGAATTTTGAAAAAAAAAAAAAGATTTTTTTTTTCTCATTGTTGCACATCATCTTGGTCTGGTAACATGAGATCAATAGCTGTTCAATAGAAAATGTAAATCTTCAATTGGTAGCCATAAAAATAAAATCCTGACATCTTATGCAAACATGTATGTGTATTTAGCTTTTGTAGAAGTGTGACTGTTGAACTAGAGGAATGAGACCACCATTTTTCAAGAGAGTATTTTTCACTGTTGCCTTTGCAAGTAAATACTATCTTCAAAAATATTTTTTTTAATTACAATACTAAACAAAAATATCTTCTAGGAATATTTTTTTCCACAGATGTGAAACCTACACTCAGATATTATTTTATTATACTGTGATATATCACAGGCTCTATTAGTGGGCAAAGCAGGAGTTCCTTCTGATATACCATTCATGCATAAGTAATACAGACACTAGGAGAAAATAATAATGTTGCACTCAAGGAGGTAAAGCTGTGGGTTATTGCCTGTCTCCACATTCAGTCCACAAAGTAAAGGCTACTATGCATATTTCCTTGAATGGCTAGGGTTTTACAGCACATTTTTCATACTGGCTGCACAAGTAAGGTCTCACTAATAAATTTTTACTATCACATGTTCTTTGAAATTAAAAAAAAAAAAAAAAGAAAAAAAAGTTGAGTAAATCTCTTT
>JAOEGS010000955.1:86800-114339 GCA_025447755.1 Corythornis vintsioides | reverse complement strand
CCTTGAATTGGTTGGGTTTTAAAAGACAATTTTTAAAACGGGCTGAAAAAGTAGGTCCCCATAAAAAATTTTTTCTTACCAAATTTTTTTTAAAATAAAAAAAAAAAAAAAGAAAAAAAAGTTGAGTAAATCTCTTTTACAAACAGTTGGAAAAAAAATAAACTTCTATTTAAATATTGTAATAATGAATTATTTCCCTGTCATATTTTCTTCTTCATTAGTAATTGTATGTTGAAATGTTAGCTGCACATGATTCACAAGGATCAGGCTGTTTCTTTGTCCGGTTTAAAAATCAATCCTTTTAAAGGTTTCTTTTTTTCCTGCTCCCTACTCATCATATCTTCTTAGGGATATAATACATGCATTAATTTCTTTGCATTGTGCTACAATGAGATAAACTCTGAATTATCATTTACCTCATCGTGAACTTGGGAACACATCTTCTCATTTCTTTTTTAACCCATAATTCCCACATGGTTTTAAAACTTTCTTTTACCTTTTGTGAAGTTTCTTACCTGCACAAAGCATTATGGTTTATTGGGTTTTTTTCTGTTGCTTATAATGTCATTTATATTAATGAATGTACTTTGCTTTTTCAATGCCCCTCTGAGGCTGCAAAGTGCTGACATACCAAGAGATCAAGTAACTTGCCAGAGATAACAATGCCTGTTTGTGTCAGAGCCAACTGTGATTACACACTGTACTTCATCCTCAGATTTTCTTTCTACCTCTGCATACTGTCAAATCATCTCTGCGTTCCAGCACATCACACTTCATTTTCTCAGGCTGGTGCTTCTTTTGATTTGATGGTTGTCCTGAATGGGCAAAATGAGATGGCACATAAAAAAATGCTCAGATCAGGTAGTATGAAGTTCAGCAGAATCTTCACAGAAAACTCAGGAAAAGATTAACTCCTCCTGTCAACTGCACTGCCACTGGCTGTAGAAGAGCTACTCCAAAATCCTTTTCCTCAGAAAGAAAAAGAAGCAATGTACCATCAGAAAAGCACATTTTCCTGCCCCTTCAGTTTAGCCTAGAGGAGCATCCTGAGGCTGCTTTCTCTGCCACCTTGTTATGGAGAGGCAAAGGGTTGGTGACATCCACCTTCTTGGATGGCAGCTGGCTTGACTCCTTGAAAACTTTGCCTTGTTTATTTCAAAACAAACAAACTTTATATGCTCTTTTTCTATTTGATTAATATTTTTTCATATCCACCATGGATTTCTCTCCCCTGAAAACATTCAAACTTTATCAACTAGTATGGAACAACATGTAATAAACAGATGTAAAAATGTTAGGGAATCATTATGCACTGTAACTCTATATTTGGACCAAAGTGAAAGTATTAGCAAATCAAAATGCCCCATTTGATCACAGTACTACTTTGCAGCTGCTCTTCACTAACTTTCTACATGAATAGGTGTTTGCATAAGGTTCAAGGCCCACAATTTAATCAGAAGTCTTTTTTTTTTTTTTTTCAAATAATTTACTGATAGATGAAGCAAGGTACCTATCTACCTATTCATTTGACAGAATGAGTTCATTTCAGTTGATGTGCCCATCACCAATAGATGAAGCCAGTAGTTGAACAAGGACCACCACATGAGGCTTTCATTCCCTTGTAGCTGTTGGCTTAACCTGGTGCAATGACTTCTGGAGAGTGATCTGGACACTCATTTGCTGTTTTACCTTCTGGAACAGAAAAATTATTTTAAACATGTCAGGCTGTGTCACAGAAAGAGTTTCTATAGTATAAATGCCCTTTTTCTCTATTGTCCCGAGTGCATATACACCACTATATAACCAAGTTACTATGCTTCTGTTTATAAATCTTTAAGCATGCCTCTTGAATTTTCTGTTTAATGTTGAAGAATGGCATTTGGTTGAGCCCATCTGCTTTGCCCTATGGAGAAGGCAGAATATAGATGTTTGGCGAGAAGAGTTTCAGTTTCTCCTTTTTACAGCATCATTAGGAAGCCGTCATTGTAATAATAATAATTCCCATTTGACATCATGGAGGTAAAAAGAAATCACTACTGACATCAAAAATGAGGTAATATTTCAGCAGTATTATTTCACTGAAGATAAAATGGAAGTCTTTATTACTCCCAATGCTTTTAAAGAAAGCTGAGCAAGGCTTATACTGACCCTGGAGCTTATATACCTTAATGCATCTATAACCAGTATGAAATAAGAAATTTTAATTGTTACTGTTATACTTTTCTTGATGTCCCTCATTAAAACCAAGAATTTTGTGCCTGCTTAAAGGAATACTGTCGGTATCTGAGAATAAGCTTAGGAGAGCACGATTATCTTAATTTTCTCCATTACTTAAAATTAATCAAAAGACCTCAAACAAATGAAAACACTAAGTGTATTACAGGAAGTGGCATTTTTCTTACAAATTTCATATTGGAACCCTTACTGGGAATCCATACAGCTTGCATAAAGAAGTCTGAACTCTGAAGAGGTTACCCTGAATAGAGATACAAGTTTTATTTACCTTTTTTTTATGGATAAATGAACTTGTACATTGCAGTGTGAATTGCTTTCCATTAAAAGGACACAACCAAGGTCTATTTCTTCAGTTGTAAACAATATGTTTTCCACTTCTCTTTGTGATAGCACATTAGAAACTCCCATTCCTCTTTCCTTTGAACTGACATACTCAGTTATACTTCTAGTTTTTCTATATTTTTCCATCCTAAACCAAACAATATAACACATCAATGACTCTATCCATATATTCTTAGAAAAGAGTGTAACTACTTAAGTTCGATGGTATTTCCTAAATTTGAGATCTATTCTTGGTCTACAGATAGATTTGTTTGTTTGTTTGTTTCTGTTTATTTGTTTTGTGGTTTGGTTTTTTTGGTTTGGGTTTTTTTTGGGGGGGGAAGTGTTTTGTTTTTTAATTTAGGGGATCTCTAGATAGACTAATATAGATTTCAGACAATTAGAGCAACAGGATGCAAGTTTGATGCCTTTAAGATTGACAGTACTTCTATGAGTAAAAGAAAGTTCAAGAAATATGGATTCTTCCAACTTTACACAATTGGTCATATACTTGGTAGATTTTGGTATATTGGTCATATACTTGTAAGAAATGTTTTTTCTGTATAACAAGAAGAGCTTTATCTTTGAGATCCCTTCCAGCCTGGTATTCTATGAAAATGTTTCGTAGACTTTTCACAGTAAAGAAACTTTTTGCAATTAAATATGTGGTGAGATCATCACATTATTTTGTTCCAGGCAAAACATGCTGTGTTTATAGCACAGCAGCCACAGCTCATCTGCTGTTGAGATACTGTGTCTCAGTTATTCTCAGAAATAAGATCTGGATTCTTATAGGCATGCAAATATTTAACAGTTATGAGTGTTTAAAAAAAAAAAAAAATAAAAATTAGTAGTTACCAATTCCAGTGAAATGCCTAAATCTGAAATGAACTCAGCATTTTCACTGTAAATGGGTCTCTTTCTATGTAAAAATGTCTTGGGCATTTTCCATACATATTTCTATGTGCACTATCTGAATATTTAATTTTATTTCGTATGAACTCAAAGAGCCCTTTAGTGTTTGACATAGTTTAGAATATCCAGGCTTAAATAAACATTTCTTTTCTTGAATATCATTACATTATTAGCCTTTCCCTTTGTTTCTCCTTGCTCAAGTGCTCAGAAATGTATAGTATTTTCTTAAATAATCAACTGCTTTCCCTTCTTGTGACCCTTGACGTTGTTGTAATTTTATAAAGACTGTGTTGGTTAGGCCACCACTAGACCCAGCACTGTGTTTAAGAGATACCTAAATGCAGAGCCCTGTTTTAATTAGCTCACAGGTCATCACTGGACTAGTCTGTTTGTCCCACAGTCACACATCCAGCATTAGGAATGGGGCACGGGACACATGTTTTCCTGAGAAAGCAAGGAACTGATTCACAATATGTAAACATGCATTATGGCTTGTTTTCAGTCACTTTATAGGCATATGCATTCATAAATTTTGATATGGTTGTAAGATGCAGTCTATGATGGTACAACACTCACAGAAGAGCTTTAGATCACTGGAGCAACCGTAGACAAAGTTTATGTTGACAATTTATCAGCTCCTCTCCATCAAGGAAAATTGTTTTTTAGTGCCTGCCTATTAGTAATCACATGCATTTTATGAAATTGAGTTTTGGGGAGGACAGGCTGCCATCTGTATTTTTTTCACAATGTATCATGCATTAAAGTAAAACTTTCTGTGCTTCAAAATGGTGCAAAATACATCTATAATAGAGACACTTGGAAAGAAAAATAGACTAAGTAGAAATGTAAATATAAACTTTATAAACAGGCAACTGGTGATGCTATACTTCATGTTTTAGCTTCACGTGCCCACCACATTTTCCATGCACCATAGTGTGCACCTAGTGCTCTTACTCTATGTTTCAGGTTGCTAAGTTGATAACTAATTAATATATATTTCATGGAGTTTGAGAATGCTTTCTTAATAACTTCTATTTTGGGGTCGTTGTTTGTTGTTTGGTTGGTTTTTTTATTGTGAAATGGAACTGAAAATGCCTGATGTGGAGAATGAAAAAGATGTGTTCAGTTTCTTTTCTGTGTTCTGATATGCTAAGATTTTATCAATAATATTGTTTTTCTGTAAAAATACCTGCCTAAGAGAAAAACTGCCTTGCAGCTGTCAGGATTACACCTCTCAGAATATGCCTGTGATGATTCAGTTAAATTGATAAAAACAGAACATTCTGCTATATAGAAGGATTGCTGAAAAGAATATTCCAAGACCCTTTCATGTGTAACAGCACTCGTATGGCATTACATTTATTGTGCTATAAATTCCATTGCTGATTTTGGCCATTTCAAATTGATTCTGAAGTAACTGTAAGTTATGAACCTTACAAACAGAGACAAGAAGGAAAAAAAAAAAAAAAAGAAAAAAAAAGCACCAAAATAAAACCCAAGCCAATAAACTTGTGGCTGTAGGAATACAAATTGTGGAGTTCATTTAGCCTCAGTTTTTATCAGATCATGCAGCCAATACCCCACAAAGCCAGAAAATATATCTAACAAAATATACAGTGCCATTGCCCTGGTTTGCTTTAAATATAGCAGCTAAACCAGACAAATTATTCAAAGCATATGTTTGTATTAAGTGTCCTATGGATTTCACCTGAGATTTAAGTGAGGTGCTCAGCATAAGCAGATGACAAAACAAAAGAAATCATAATAGTAGTAACTTAAACAGGACAATGAGCCAAATCCTAGGCTGGTTTACATGTTCTAAGCAATACCAGGCATCACTTGATTTCATAGGGTGCTAGATCAATGTGCAGTGGACTGCTAATGACTCCAAATATATCAAAAGTCTCCAAAATTTACAGATATTCCTAGCTGGTTTCTCCTTCTTTACTGTAAAGTTCTACCAGGTTAACAAGAATGGTGGAATTATTTTTTTTTTTTTCTCCAGGTATCTTCAATGATCCCATAGATTTTAACAGAGAATTTATGTGCTTGCTAAAAATTTCCATACGATGGTTTTAAAACTCATAAAAAAATATACTGTTTTAAGGCTTTTCACATTAGTTTTGTAGATTTATGTTACATTCTCTAGAAACCCACTGGTCTTGATTTGTTAAATATTTTATACATTTCTCACAATCTTATCAATGGATGCCAAGATCATTTAGATTCTTATTTTGCAAATAGACCATGAACCTAGTGCCAATAAATCAGTGGGCTGGTCATGTGATGAAAGCATATATGAATGTATATTTATGTTCTACTTTTAGTTGTTACCTGAAGAGCTAACTTCAGATTTTATCTCAAATGCTGGAAAGACTTAATTTTTTTTCTACATAGTTTCCCCAACATTACAGGAGACAGAAACAAGGCCATGTTCTAATTTCTGTGCAAAAATAGATGTCTGGGTTGGGTTCCTACAAGCCCTGCAGCACTTCCATGCATCACAGCTTGCACATTCGTGTATCATACAGTGTGTGTTTAATGCTGATTTCAGTCCATGTGTCTTCTTGTACCTTAATGCTGCATTATCTAAACCTCTGTATTGTCTGTGAGAGATATTAAATCCTCAGATCAAAGGGCTTGGGTCTATTCTCACCTTATAAAGGCCACAAAGAAACTCGAGGTCTAAGGCATGCTCTTTGCCTCTCTATAGATAAGTCAATTTTATCAATTTGTCCAGTTTACTGCAGCAGAGTCACACATATGAAAAGGACACAGAAACTGAGGCTTTCAGTTACATGCCAGATATGGTGAAACTCAGAATAGTGAGTCTTGGGGACACTATTTTTTCTCACTCTCTGCTGTTTTGTGTTGCAATGAGGAGCACAGTGAGCAAGTCTGAAGTCTTCTGAATAGCCCTGGTAACCAAGAGCAAAGAAACCTTGCTCATTATCTCTACTCCCCTTCTGAATAAACATTTCAGCCATCATAAATGAGGGCAAATGAATGGCTCTCATTCCAGATGAGAAACACTTGACAGCTGAGCAAGCTGAAGGTGGTTGTAAAGGTGCAGAGCTGTGAGAACTGGATGATGGAGCAGGCATACAATTTATTTCAATACAGCCTGAGATACATCATACTGTTAAATGAGAGATTCTCAGCCTTGCAAAAGATAAGTCCTAGGTCTTCAAACTGACTTTTGATTAGGACTGCAACAACTGAAAGACAGAGCTGTCCTAATTTTTTCTTGTTATTTTATTAAATTACTTAGAAAAACTTAGTCAAATATAAGGAAAGATTCAATATAGATTGACAGATGGCATGCAGAATGTCTACTGCATCTCATTTATAAATATGATTGATGTGTAGGTAACTTCTTGGTAACATGCTTTTTAAAAAATGGTATTCTAGGTGTGGGTTAGTAACAGAAAATTACTAATCTCTGCATGTTAAACTTGCCAACTTTTGAATTAATTGCATGAGTATGACAATCAATTAATAAATGTTAAGCAAACAACAGAAAATCAGTGAATTAAAAATTACTAAATTGATTCCAATGCAGATAAAGCAAGAGGCAGCCATAATTCTTCAGTGTAGATTCAAGAACACTAACCAGTTCTTGCTCCCCATTTATTCCCATCTGGCATTTTAAACAATGCTGGTTTATTGAGATTATTATAAATAAATTGCTAACTATAATCTAACTTGCAATATTTAATGGATTATAGAAACAAATCATAACAGTAGTCCATTTGTAGCTGTCAAGGAGAAGGTCAGAGCTTTGCAAAGACCATCCATCTCCAAGTGGAATAAAAGTTTTTTCTTCAAAGAAAAATCACACACCTTGCTTGAGTGGACTTTAGCTAGAAATGACAGTACAGTTTCTTAGAATACCTCCATAAAAATCCTCCTCTCCCCTAAAATAAGCTTGATCACAGGTATCTTGTAAACTGGTGTGATTTCTCATGAAACAGATCTCATCTCTGATATTTCTGAGCAAACTTGATTTGATTGAAAACTGTTTTGACATTCTTCACCGGTTTCAGGGGAGGCTTAGGATGGCACTGCAGGCTTATTCTGTAGTTTAGATTCATGTAAGCATCATTGATGGGACAAAGTTGAAACCATATGAAAAATTATGGGAAATTAATATCTTTTTTGCCCATCTCCACCTCCGCTTTTGTCACAGTTGTGGCATTCTGCAGGAAAGCTCACACGTTCTGTTGTCCAAGATTTTTCAGTTCAGCTTGTGTGTTTGTATACAGCCAGTGGAAATAAGGCCATGCTTGGTGAAACCATGCAAGCATTTGCCCTAGTTTTGGTCCTGCTCTGGTGGGGGGACGGGTGGACTCAATGATCTTTGGAGGTCACTTCCAACCCCTAACATTCTGTGATTAAAATAAAATGTTTTTATGGGTAAGAGCCTATACCAGACTCCATTAGGAAAAACAAAGGAGCCTTGGTATTAATGATATTCAAACAACAGTTCTCAGCCTTTTTCATAGAACATCCCTGCTTTATTATGAGAAAAACTCACATCTCTCTTCCCATTTAACAACAAAATAAGGAAGTGTGAATACAACTTTTCCCTACTAATTTCAGAATAAACCCCAGGTAGAGAGGTTGAGCAGAACAAAAAAATTACTGTCTTAATCAAGACTAACCTGGGGAATCCATTTTTCTCTTTACAGACAGCAGTATTTTCTACATTTTTTTCCTCTGTGTGTGGAAAAAAATGCATTAATATCAGATATTTTGTTTTATCTAGTCCTTGCTCACTGTGCAGAGAATCACCTAAGGTAATTGTTGGACTGCTAAGAACTACATCAAATAAAACAGTTGGGGAGAAATAAAAAAAAAAAAACCAACACGTTTTATTTCTCCCTCCAAAGACAAAAATAAAGATACTCCATCTGAAGAATACTTATTATCTGTTGTCCTTAGTGCAACAAGATTTGATTGTCTTAATATACAGGATTCAGACTAACTTACCTTAAACTTTCTCAACCTTTCTGCTGCAGAATCACACAGAATCATTATGGTTGGAAAGGACCTCCAGTGTCATCAAGTCCAACCTTTATGATATGAATTATATAGTCAGTTTCCACCACCCTTCAGTACTCTGATAAACTGCATTTGAACTGATGCAACAAAAGTCCTTTTTCAGGTTTAATTTTTACTGTTGGCAGGAATAGCAGCGTTCTGGAATAGTGAGCTCTGAGTGACTTGGCTCATGGGCAGGATGGGATGACAATTCCTTTATTCCAACCTAGCACACTTCAATAGCTAAATGCTTTCTACTTTCTTTAAACAGTATTGAGGGGAAAAAAAAATATCCTCAAGCCATTATTTCTAAAGTGAACTTCAAACATTCCATGAGGAAAAAAAAAAATGCAGCACATTTGAACACCAAGGGATTTGCAGTGGAAGATCTGTTAAAATGGAGCTATCTTTTTGAGTTTCAGGGTTAAACAAGTATTGGCCATAAATCAGGGATGCAGACTAATAAAAATTCGGAGGCATTCCAGGTTCCTAGCTTAAACCAGAAGTAGCCAGATTCTGTAAGTTCATTTAGAAATAAGTTACATTAGCTAGGTTTTAAATTAACTAGGTTTCATTTACTCCTCCAAATTCAACATACAAAATCTGTTATAACATTTGCTACTGTAAAAGAAAATCCTATGTTCTTAATCTTTTTTATTCTGTGGACTTAATTCTAAAATAACTCAATATTAGGTATTTTAGAGTTTATATTTTAAAGCAGTTGTGAAGCAAGCAGATATGCAAGGGTAAATCTGCTCATCTTGAATCCTCCTGCAAATGTTCTGCTCTGGAGGTCATATCAAAGAGATTCTTTTTCCAGCTTAAACCTGTCTTTTCTAAATAGATCTCAACCTGATCTCATTTAATGCATTGATGTCTGGTTTCTTAGTCATTATATTTGCTGTATTACATATCAAAAGGACTCTTGAGAAATTCCCTCGAATTGATAATTCTAATTTCTTATGTATAGCTACTCTATATTCACTCTGAGGACAGCTGTATTGTATGCTAAACCACGCATTGTAAAAATTGATCCCTTTGTATGTAGGTTTGTATTAAATTGAGATACTTTATTTTTTTCCTGTTTGTTGCCACACATGAGTTCCTGGTGTCAGTTTGTATTTGGCTGTTTGAGCATATTAAAGTTTTGCTAGTACTTATGATGTTCTTGCCAAGAGCGCTCTTGCAGCAATCTGCACTAGAACAACCTTTGTGCCAAATACTTCAAAAAGTATTCTGTTATAAAACCAATTTTTATGGCTACTTTTTCAGGTTGCAGTGGTGTGATTTCATCAGTTTCTTCTTTTTCCTTTTTTTAAAATATTTATCTTCTTCAAATGACTGTAAGCTTTGGATTGTGAAAAAATAATACAGTCTTGATAGACTGAGTTGTTAATAAGACATCTTGAAAAGGAGAAGAGTTCAAAGGTATTAAAATAAACCTAGCTTGTTGAATTACTAACACTGGATATAGTCAAAGGATTTATTTAACAGTAGAATGTTTGGAGCTCTTATTGTGGGGGCTGATTACGGAAACAAAAACCTTTGCAGTTGTGTAAAGCAAAATAAATGAAAAATTACGACGTGTAATGACTCAACACAATATTTTTTGAGCTTTTATTATAAGGTTGATTTCATGAGTGTCAGTTCTACAACATATTTGCGAAAACCATCTTGCTAATCCATTGCAATTAATTAAAAAAACCCCACAACATAGGAAAGGAAACCACACTAACATATTTTACAATACAAAAATGCTTGAAAGTGAAGGGTCTTGATCAGGCAACTTTTACTACTGGAATGAATGCCAATGCAAGACTTGGAATTCTGATGTGAGAGCCACCATGGTGAAAAACCTATATATGTGTCCATACACAATGCAGGACACTGGCTATGCCATACAAAACAATAACTGCTAATCTACTACCTCAAATAATGAAATACAAATGATGTTAAGCTACAGAATATAAAATTGGCCATAAATTGAGAGTCTAATGATGTTAATCTAAAGGATTTAAAAATGTTGATGGCAAATATATTTTTATTAATTATTCTTGAGCAACCTCTGCTCTGCTGTTCATTTCCCAGGATATTAAAATTTTATAACTCTTGAAAAACAACCTATTGTACACTCTTGAAAATGTTTGGTTTTGGGTGGCTTTGTTTGTTTGTTTGTTTGTTTGGTCGTTGGGTTCTTTTTTGGTTCGTTGGCTGGATTTTTGTGAATTGAGGAAGGTGTGGTGTGTGTTTGTTTGTTGTTATTTTTGTTTGTTTTCTTTAATGCATACTTTAGGACTTGTTTATCATACAACAGTCTTCCTTTACCCCCACAGAGAAGTAGCTTATTCTTCAGATAACCCTAACCCAGCCCCATACAGATAAGGGAGCTTCATATGGTAGACTTAATATGGGCAATGTCAGGTTCTTTTGGCTTCAGTCTTCAAAAGAGTTAGACAGCTATTCCCATTCTCTTCCTTTTAGTTCATTATCTAGTTGTATGGAAGTGGGAGATAAGATGTTGTGCATCCTGAGGAACAAGCAGTTCTTTGTGTGAGTTCTCAAAACACTAACTTTTACACAGAAGAGCAACTGTTCCCTGTGGTGTACTTGAATGAAAGTGACTGTGGCTATTGTGCTTGCTGCTGGTCTCAACATTCCTTATATGCTATAAATAATATTCTACTCAGGTCATTTTAGGGATTGAGCAAGAGCCATGAACTGAGCCTGCCAAACCAGAGTGTTTCTCATGTGATGCTTGTCTTTAAGTACCCAATGAGTTTGAGATCTCATAAGGATACTTTTTTAAAATCCCTTAGGATTAGCCTAAATTCTACCTCTGACTGTTTCAAGCAGCAAAACAGCTTTTGAATCGTGTTATTTAGAAAGAGTGATATCAATGAAAAGATTGGAAAAGCCTAGAGTGTCTCCAAAAACTAGTATTGACTTTTTAACAATAAAATATGTCCTGAGACCAAATATGCTGTTTAAATGTAAATACCATTTCCATGTTCTGATTGTCTTTTGCAGGTGTATTTGAAGGGATTTAAAATGTACTTGTAGATGGAGAAGAGGCTATTGACCTTGAAACCATATATGTGTTAGGAATAATGTTCACCCACCTTGAAATCAGACTTGTATTGTTAGACTAGGTTCTCAAGACCACAGCTCTTAACAGTGGTTCAGGTAGCATTCAGTGCAAAACTCCATTAAGACTGACTGGGTTTTCCTTACAAAGCTGTTTCTCCAGACTTGCAGATTACTGACTAGCATGTGGTGTTTTATACACCATGGTTCAGAACAACTAACTGATGACTGCACTAAAATCCAATTTTGTTCTGGTGTGGACTTGATATAATAGGACAAGGTTTGTGTGTAGAAGCAATATCTTTTATTAGATGCACTACCATAGTCAGGGAAAAAAAAAAAAGCAGGTTTTTCAGCATAAAAGTGTTTTTTCAAGGATAAACTCAAGCATCAAACTTCTGAATCAAGTAAGAGGTGAGAACAATTACTGTAAGTATATATATTATTTTGTTACATTGTCTGAGAGAAAAGGTAGGTGTTACTTATTAATTTGGAGACTGATGATGTTAACAAGGAAAAATATGATTTGATAGTTATTTTATAGATGAAGAGAGATAGTAATTCTAACATTGATACAACAGGAGCATACATCTGCAAACCTTACCTTTCAGAGCTTCATTATCTGAGGGTTCATAGGTTTCCAGACATGCAGAAATACCCAAGAGTGGCTGCTGAGTAGTGCAAACTTATTTACATGGCTCATACTGCAAATCCAATGTCGTCTTCATGTTAAGCTAACTGCTCATATGATAGAGGATTGATCTATGTGTGCACAGTGAGTTGGATGTATATGGGACACATAAAACTTGATGCACATGTGGGATGATCCAACGGTTCACTACTTTTCAACACCTAAATGTCATGCTCCATGGGATCTCCTGTTAGGAATACTGCAGTGTTTATAGAAATGTAATAATTCTGAGAATGGATTATGCAAGTATTGCTGGGACTGCAAATAGAACTGTCTTAAACTGCCTTACTGGACCTCCCTGATACCAGATGCTACGGAATAAGTAGAGGCAAATGATGTATTTTTTTTGAATTTTCCTGAAAACTAGCAGAGCAGGCTTTGGTCTCAATGAGGATGGGGCTGTGGAACCCCAGAAATAAATGACTTCTAACCATGAGAAAACATAAGCAAATGTAATTGCTGTAGTGACTGCAGTTGGGTACAGGGAGAAGAGAACTGTGGTAGATAAATCCATACTGAAGTTAAAGTTGATAGGCAAGGATATAATTTGATGTCAGAAAAGAACGACCTTTAAGATATCACCATTTGAACTCCAGATGTGACAGAGGACACTGTTTTCTTTGAAAAGTCCAGAGGAAGGACTGTTTCCAGATGATCAGTCTATGTTCAGTCTTAGTTTAGAAATCAACTGAAACCATATAGAAATGCTTTACCTTGTGGAGTGTTAAAACATTTGTCTTGTTCGTGTAACAGCCAGGTTTTGAGATGCATGTCTATGTACCTGTGAGTGAAGGAGCACACAGATCTTCAAAGGAAAAATGTAACATTGCAATAGTTTGTAAGATTTCTTCAGCCAATTTTAGCAGTTCTAATTAATTGTGTTTTAAAGATTTTAGGTGTTGATTTTGGAAGTATAATTTTTTTAAAAAATCAGATTTTTTTTAAATTATTGTTTCAGAGACCAGAACAAATATATAAATCCCCATGAGTCACAGTTGTTTCTGCAAGGAGGGATAAATGTATGTGTGAGAAGTTCATAAGACAGCTAAATAAATATCTAGACACTGACACTAAATTAGAATGTTTTCAACCATAACTGTGTTCTCAAAATTTGGGTCTCAGCAATAATTTTAAGGTTTCAAATTTAATATCTCATTACAAGGAAGGAGGTGGAAGGAGCACTTCTGCCAGTGCCATGGTTTCAGTCCCATAAAAAATTGGCATAGTGATTTACACAGAGAACAAAGGAAATGGTTTAGAAATCTCTTCTAATGGAAGTTTAAGTTTTTTAGAACACAGAGACATCTGAAAGGTGAAATTCACAGATTTTTCATGCTTGCAGCTTTTTATAGCCTCTGGTAATGCATATCCTTACTCTGACATCACATATATGTGAAAAAATGGACATAATATTTAAAGATGTCTTTTGACAAAGAAAGTATTTCCATCTTCAGAGGTGAGATTTAGCTTTAAAGGACGATGAGCAGGTTCCAGATGTGTTTTTCAATTGCTGGGCTTTCCTTAACTATTGACAGAGGGAAGGTTTTATCAAGGTCTCTCTGATGTGCTTGTTTATAATGAGTAGACATTAGTAGAGCACATCTAAGTGCTTATTGCTAACAGATGACTAGAGGGAGCATATGGCAGGGAAACGAAATATATATTTGCCCATGCAATGTGGCTTGTTAACACTCCCACACTCCTAAACTGTGTTTATATGTACTTACAATATTTTGCAAATCCCTTTTCTAATCAGCTAAAAATAAAAGCCAAATAATGACTTTTTTCCCCCAATATTGGAGCGTCAAGCAAAGTTGATTTCGATTTTTTTAACAAAGCAATTAAACAGTACAGAAGATTTTTATAGTATTTGTTTTGCTTCAGCATGACATCTTACAGCAGTGTATGTGTTATTTTCATTTCACAGTGTTAAAAATTTTATTTCTTTTTGGTTCACCCACCTGTCTATCCAAGTATAACTATCATACAACTAGGTTATGCTACAAGCAATAACACAGGTCAGAATGACCTATGAATGACCAGAATCCCAGTCTATATCAGGTCACGAGGTTTAGTTTGACCATAGGATTTCCTGCTGCTTCTTTAGGATAAAATAATCTTGCAAGTTACAACACCTGCTAATAAACAGTTCATAAGCAAAAAAGACTCTGAGCTGTTAAACCAGTCCAGATGCCCTTAGAGTGAAATAGGAGTCTTGATATTGATTCCATCTAGGATTTAGTTAGAGAAATGCTGGGGAAGTCTGTACAGCTCATGACATCCAAAGTTTTCTGATGATCCTGCTGATCAGGACTATAGCATTCACCCACCTTTTTATAATAGACAGAACACAGTATCCCTGTCTTCTCTTCCTGTGACATCTAAATGTGCTAGTCTATTCATATAGCATTATTCAAAATAAGAAAATTGTACTTTAAAGATGGATTGAGACTTGCATACATTACAGAAGAAAGCATCTATCAAGAAAACTGCACAGAAAAGCTGCATTTACTTTTGATTTTCAGAATATTCCTAGCAATTTTCTGTTAAATATTTACATCTGCATCCAAGTATTCTCCTACAGTTTATTCCTGCAATTTAGCTTCATTAAAGTCATAATACTGCTTTAGGGTGATAGACTAGTGCTGTGGGATTGAATTATAAAGAGATTAATTTTAGCTACCGGAGATAATTGACCCTATAATTCCTATCACCCCTAATCCCAGTTCAAATGAACCAGTGTTAAAAGTGACAATACTCACAATGTAGACAAGGTCATGACAGCTAGAATTGTTTTTTACTACCAATTAGATTTCCCACTTGGTGCATTTGACTAATGTTGTCATAGAAAGGGATTTCAGGCATGGAAATAGTTTCTTTAGAGGCATACAGGCACTGGAACTGATGGGAAGTTTGCTGTACATTTCCCAGTGTACAGAATCAGAATGCAATTGAGTGCTGATCCCTAAAATTTGAATTCATGTGGGGATTTAGAATATGTTTTGATTACTGATAGAGCTAGGAATAAGCTAAATAAGTTGAATCTGGAAGCAAGCTCTCTTGAAATTGAACAATGTTAGTATATGGTGGGTCTAGCAAGTTTGGAACAGTCTCATTGAGTAGTACTACAGGCTGAGGTGTATTTCAGATGAGGAATGAAAAGAAAGTGAGGTACTGGCAGAATACAGAGTTATTAAAAACAGATCTTGTTGATATTCAGCTGCAAATGACATGAAGGCTTTAAAAAATAAATGAAAGAGATAAATGGATTTTAAGTATGATATATCTTAAAAATTCCCTCAAGTGATAGTGACAACTTCAAACATATTATCATAAGGACTTATGAAAAAACAACAGAACAACAATACTTTTGCATAGCACATTCGGTATAAAATTCTTTTTCACATTATTACTAGGTATCTATCAGCATTTTTCCAAACATTTACAGATTTGAGTTTTTGCAGCAAGCTGAAACTGCATGATAAAAAGAAACAGATAATGATAAAAAGCAGATATATATGCAAGTCTAGCTAGAAGGAGCAAAATATACTATTACTGCCCCTCCTGTGAAGTTAATCCTATTTCGTTTAGCTATTTCTTCATTAGTTAATGAGGTCTTGAGAAAAAAAAAAAATTTTTGAAATGGTGTTTTTGCATCCCTGCCTTTAGGAACTTTTTCAAATATTCATAGAATAGTTTGCCCTTGGAAGATGCATTAAGTTTGAATTTAGACAATAATTACTTCAAACGTGGGTGGTCAGAAACCTGCAACTGAAAGGGACAAACACAACAACTAATCACTTTCCTCATTCAGATTCACCACACTTGCTGGAGCCAAAATGTAAAATAGTAGAGAAAGGAGATATTTTAATGATTAGGAGAAAAAATAAAATAAAAATAAAATCTCAGAACTTCAAGGCTTAGATCACAGACCTGCTAGCATGAATTAGATTTTAATTTGGATATACTTTTGGTTTGCAGTCTTAAAATGAAAGATTTTCTTGTCTCTCACTTTCTATTAACAATCAATCTAAGATCAGAAAAGAATTTGGCTGCTGTCTTTGGGAGGTGATTATCAGTGGACTTGTAACTACACCCCATCTCTGTTACCTCATCCTGGTACTGGTACCAAACATCTGTTATGCTTTGGGTTGTGAGTCTGGGATCACAGTGATAGGGAAGCCTTCTCTTCATGGTGATGTTGTAACACACTTTGAGGGTGAAAGTCTGGGAAAGACTTCATCTGCTAGTTCTTAAGGATCTCTTATCCATAAGCACAGTAACTGCAGTTTCCATTTTCTGTTTATCTCTGGCATCAGCTCCATATGCATATTCTTTTATTGAAAAAAAAGCAATCCTTTTATTTATCCACTAAACTCTTGAAGTAGTGAAACTGGAAGTGGTGTGTTATTCTACTGCCAGAGTTTCAACCTACTCTATTTCAGACAACATTCTTAGAATTTCACACTCCAGGGGTGGAATTAGCTGTCCTGGGCATCTTCTGGTGCTATCTTATGAACAGGGAAAGAAACCATCCCCCACAGAGTTCTCCATACATGCACAGTGTACTAGGCAAAGGCATTACTTCTTATAAAACTTTCTGTGGATGCAAGAAGACCATCCTACAGCTGAGCTCATTGATCACTTCTAGGTTATTGTTCCTCAAATTGCAAACCAAAAATAAGTAATTCAAGGCCGTGACCAATGTCTCCATGGTGTAGGTGGCTAGCAATTTAATTAAATTCATTCTGGAAAAGTTTCTAAACTGCAAACTTTTAGTCAATCTTCAAATGTTATTAAATTAATATTTTATTAATTTCTACCTTCACTATTTCAGTTTTATCCTTCTCTTTTCTTTTGTTGAATTTGTTGGTTTTTTTCTTTTCTTTCTGTAACAACCACAGCAAAAATCAATACCACAGGAGTTCTGAGGTTTTTATTTGATGAATGTGAAGCATTTGTCTGTTATGTTCTTGTCTTCTTTTTTGCCATGAGGACATATAGGACATGTTGACAGCCAATATTAATAAGCTTAACACCAATACTGGCAGTTACTTAGTACAATTTTTGGCTGCGTTAAGTGGTCTCTAGGGAATAGTAATGCTTTCCTTTAAAATAAACTGATGTCACAGTTGCATCCAGAATTCACTGGGGTTTCTTTTATTTTTATTTTTCAGGTGATTCATATAACAGGCCGGTTACGTCTGAGAGTGTCACTGTCTCATGGACGGACAGTACCCAGCCAAATCATGGGACTTGTTGTTGTTGCTCATGCTTTGCCACCTCCTACAATTAATGAAGTCAGGATTGACTGCCACATGTTTGTCACTCGTGTGAATATGGACCTCAATATCATTTACTGTGAAAATAGGTACAGCTTTTAGCTCATTTTTTTCTTTGTTTTAGCCATGTGTATTCTTTGTTCCATGGGCTTGGCAAAATATTTTGAAATTTGTGACTCCTGCAATGTCATCCTGGTGTTGTATGAGAGCATTGAATTCACTCTCATCATCATCGCCTTCATTTTCATTTCATTCTTAGATGATAAAGGTAAATTAGAAACTACAATTTTCAGGACATCTCAGTGGAATGGGGAGGATAGACCAGAAAAGATTCCCTTAAGCTTTTCCTGCTTTTTAGAGTCTCTTGCTGTCCCTCTCAGAGGCAAGATTTGGGATAAAACAGATGTTGGCCTGTGTGAGTGACTGTCCTTATGTGCCCCTGTCCTCCCCTCCACAAGTCTTTCTGTCTGAAGTTTGAAAGTTTTCCATTTTTGAACTAATTTGCAGATTACAGCACATCGTGCTCAGTGTTTAATGGAACAGAAGCACAGATGGTCTAGATAGTAGGCTAGAGAGGTGGGATCTGTTGCAGTAAGAAGTGGGAAAACTTCAGAATAAAATTGGTTAAGGGCATACTGGGAAAGACAGCAGTGAAATGGGAACAGGTGATGAGGAAGGAGTTGGCTGAGTGGGGGCTATGTTTGACATGATAGTGACAAGTAATCAGAAGGTGGAAGATGGGATTTGAGGATTTTAGGGCTCAGCAGGGCCTGTGGCTGGGCAGAGCTGTGAGAAGTCTATGGTCCTGCTGTGACATTGCTGAGGCAGATGCTGATGACCTCAGAGGGCTGCCATGGGGTCCTGGGCTGTAGGCAGGGTGGGGTGAAGTGCCAGATGGTTGAAATGGGGTCCTGAGCTTTGGGCAGGGTGCTGGGAGACCCAGGGGTTTGGTCAAGACCATTAAGGCTTATTGGTGCTCTCAAGGCCACGAAAAATAAAATCTAGGGAATGGGTATTCAGAAAAGAGTGAAGATGTCTGAGAAGGAAGATGTAAGTAATAAAGAAGTTTCAGTCTACTGATAGAAGTCTGAGGTACGTAGGAAAGACTGGAAAGGAAGAAAGAAGATAACACAGCCAAAAAAAAATGTCAAGGGGATCTATCAGCAAAAAGTGTAACAAATAAGATGAGTAATACAAGCTTTACATTTAATAGCAGCCATGGCATATTATAAATTAAGAGTGGAAGTTCTCTGCTACAAGCAGTCATAGTTGCTCACTCATAACGTAATTCCTATAATCAGGATAGCTCATCAATATAAACTTTTATAAAAAGATATAAACTGAAATGCTTTGTTGAATCAGAGCCTTAAACAATTTTAAACAACCTTGGAATACAGTTACGAGGCTATCTTTTCTGTCACGTTGTCAAACTGCCAAAATAGTATTAAAAATAATATTACTTGGCTATTAGAAAGATCACGTCACCTAAACATTCAAAGCATTATCTAAAGGAGAATACATTATTTTCATTTTTTAAGCTTGGAAAAACTGTTCCATAGGAAGTGGCTTGCACAAAGACACAGAAAAAGCTGTATTGAAGTTTGGGTTGGTTTTGCCCCTAACTCTACCCAATGGGCATCTAGATTCTGTATCATCTGGCATCTGGTGAAAGAGTTCTGGGGATTAGCAGTAGGATCTAGAAGAAACCTTTTGCCTTATTCTTTGATTTGACTGTGACCCACGTAGGTGGCAATGGAAAGCTGCTACCACTGCAGAGGTCTTCAATAGCTGTCGTGAAATGAGTTGCTGGTATCTATCCAGCTCCTAATGAACAGATTTCCTTTTAACAAAATCACCTGCACTTGCTGTTACCTTTGTTGGCAATCTCAATAAAAAAGCCAGGAATCAAATGGATGTGGAAAATTAACTATTCTGTCAGGTCAAGTATTATATGAATTTGTGGGCTGTATTGGAAAGATTTATATTTTCTCTGCTGTCAAATTGGCATTTTTATGAGCCCTAAATTGTTTATGTTTTTTTTTTAATTAAGCATTTTTCTCAAACCTTCTCTTTACATTCATGTAGCAATAAAGCTTTCAAATGCCTGAGAAAGGCATCACTGAAAAATGTAAAATGCATCAGATGTGGAGCACTAATTGGTAATACTATAGAAAGAGCTGATAATACATGGTAAAGTATGGTAATCCAGCTGTCTTAATGCTAGAAACTGTTGATCTTACTAATGTTTTTCATTTGTTAAGGTAAAGGCAACATTATAAAGCAACTTTTTCTTGTTTGTGATGGATTTTATCTCATATGCTAGGATAGAATGCATATGATGGTAATTGAATTTATGTTGCAATAGTTCCATTTTAAGCCCCTGTGTCAGTGTTAAAAATCTTTTATAAAAGGAATTTCAAATAGTAGAAACACTTCTGCCAGGACTGGGAGGTGAATGTTAACTCACCGAGGCAGTGGGATTTCCACTGATGGAAGATGGAGTAAGATTGACAGGACTAGGATTTCATAGCAGGTAAAAAGCAGAATATAACTGTAAAAGCTGGAGGAATAGCAGGGACAGAAGAATGGAAGGAATTAACAGAACAGCTGATTGAGCTGTCAGATGAATTATCTGGGCATTCGCCAAGGCTGTTCTCCAGTTCAGAGAAGTTGGGATCTCTCTTCTGGGACTACAGAAAAGGAGATATGTTCACTCCTGGCATTTGTGGGCAGCTGGGAAATTCTTTGTGGTGCCACAGTAAAACGAGCACAACAGTGATGAAAACAGAGAAAAATGGATCTTCACTGGGGAAGCTGTAAGCACTATTTATGGAGCAATGGGGAGTTACTGGCAGCTGCAGGGAGCATGGAGCACAAGCCATGCTGTTTAACTGAAATGAATGCTCACAGTGGACCACTGGATCAGCAGGGGTGAGATCAATAGTACTCCTAGTTTTCCAAGTGGTTGCCTGTTAGCAACAACAGGGAGCTGGAGTGACATTACTTAAGGGTTTGGGTGCATCTTGTTACTTTCCTCTGAATGAAGATATCTGCTTCCAGAATCCTGGACTCAGTGCACAAAGTAGTCAACAGTTAGCTTTCCTCTGAGACAATATCTGTCAGCAAGTGCACTGGCTATTTCCAACAGTTAATATTTTGTTCTGAGAGTTTAAATGGGAAAGTAAAATTTTATTGCCTAAAATGTCTGTAGACAGTTAGTCAGGAGAGTGAAATAAGCACCTGCAGAGGAAAAATCATCTTAGATGGTGATAAATAACTAAAAGCAAAATAAAGTGACTTTTGCTAGAGTACAGCATCGGTCTGTGTATTTTCAGTGTCAGCTGTTAGTGATTGGACAACATCTGGAAAGAACCTATAGCCCAGAGTAATGTGGACTGCTATAGCCATATCTGATATGCCTCAAAATTACCCTTTGAATATGGTATTTTCCAAATGGAAGAACTTTTGTCCCTGACAGTGGTTGCCAATAGTGCCTTGTAGAAATAGTCTTGTGTAGAGGGCCTCAAGCCTACAGATGCAGACACATTTTGGTCCTGATTCAGCAAAGCACTGTACCATATACCTACCTTTAAATTTCAGTCATGTTAACAGTCTTGTAAGTCGATGGAACCATTGATCTGCTCACATGTAAGCCTGTGCTTATGTTTTACAGGATCAGGTCTGTGTATTCAGCAGAACTGAATTCCTACCCATCAAACTGTTGCTTTATTTTGCCAAAGGGCTTGGGAGCCACATGATCTGTCTCATAACTAGTGCGCTAAGATATACAATAATGTCTTTCTTTTCTCCTCACAAATTATTTCCTTTGGGAAATAATTGGTACCTTTTACATAAGCATGAGTGTCCTGTTTGATATAACATCTTTTGGTTCTGCTTTTGGTGTCATTGCTTGCCAGTGTCTTATATCTGGATATTCTTTCTGTTTCTTCTCATAATTTTTTCATTTAAAAAAAAAAAAACAAACAACCCAAAACACAACAAAAATCCTGTGTTCTTCATATGTCTATTTGAAACAGCTGTTCCTTAATTATAGAATCATAGAGTAATCATTTAGCTTGGAACACCTTTAAGGTCAGTCTATACTGGACATTAGGAAAACAGTTGTTCCTTGACACAACATGAGGCCATTTCCTATTGTCCTATCACTGGTTACTTAGAAAGAGATAAGGTAAGTTGAGCAGGACCTATCTCTCATAAACCCATGCTGACTGGGCCTGATATCTGGTTGTGCTGTGTGATGGCACTCAAGATGATCTGCTCCATAACTTTACCCAACACTGAGGTCAGACTGACAGGTCTGTAGTTCACTGGATCCTCCTTCCAGCCCTTCTTGTAGATGGGTGTCACAGTTGCTAACCTCCAGTCTGCTGGGACCTCCCTGGTTAACCAGGACTACTGATAAATGATAGAGAATGGCTTGGTGGGCATTTCATCAGCTCCCTTGGTACCCTTGGGTGGATCCCATCTGGCCCATAGGCTTGTGGTGAAGCAGGTTCTTAATCTTTTCCTCTTGGATTGTTAGAGCTTCATTCTGTTCTCTATCCATATCTTCCAGCTCAGGGGGTTGGTTACCTGGGGAACAACTGGTCTTACTATTAAATTATATCTTACAATTCTAAAGTGGACTTAACCTCAATCATTGTAGCATATATCAACCCCCCAGAATTATCCTGTTTCTAGAAACACAGACATACTTTTAAATGTCTTGAGTGAGCTAGGCATTTTCCAATTGTTTTGCTATTTTCTGCATTGTATTTAAGAACACTGACATCTTGACACTGCATGACTGAAGTTTACATGTGCATGTAGACCCAAGGACACACACACACACACACACACACACACACACAGACAGAGCTCTGCAGAATAGATTTTAAAGTTTCATTGTGCAATAAACAACAAAGTCCCAGTTGAAAGGGCCCAGAGTGAAAGCTGAGCTCCCAAATGAATTAGACTAAAAAAGATAACACCCTGAGGCATCTCTATGTCTCAGCATTTAAATTCTATCCCTTGAAATACCAGTTTGGACTTGGTGCCAAGAAATAGTTGAAGAGCTTTTTTTATGAATATACCCAATAGAAGACCAATCTGTTGAAATGAAATGTGTCTCTAATCATTTGGTATAAACATAACATGTTTTTACTTTATGATGTAACCTTGAATCATCTTGGTCTTTTAATGAGGATTTTGGGTTGTCTCTAATGTTTTACAATTTCATGGAATTGCATTGTCTTTATATTATGCACTTTATGAGTTTATGTACTAGAATTTAACTTTTCACTTACTAAATTATTTCAACGTTTCTTTTAAAAACTTTTTGTTTTTAATTGTGCTTTGTTTCTACAGATATTCTATTCAAATTGCTATAATTGGGAAAAAACTTTTTAGCAGATCTCGCTTTCTGAGTCATTTCACAGTTCTTGTATTCTTTTTTTCTTGAATTATAAGGTGTATTTTTTTATTATTTTTTTTTCTTTTTAGGATTAGTGATTATATGGATCTGACTCCTGTAGATATTGTAGGAAAGAGATGTTACCACTTCATTCATGCTGAAGATGTGGAAGGCATCAGACATAGTCACTTAGATTGTAAGTACTTCCATTTTTGTCAAAATAACCTGGTACAACATTTGATTGTTCCTGAAATATTATTTATACTCCTCAACTGGGGTCTTCATTGGTCACCTACTTCTATCATAGGGTTTCATAGTGCGTGTCTCAAATATAACTCTATGATTTGTTTTCCAGACCTTTTTGTAGACATATAAGATTGTTCCCATATGTGAAAATAGAAAATAGTATTTGTATTACCAGAGTTTCCAACAGCTGTTCATTTACATGTGCTGTGCAATATTTTACTCCTTCAAAGAGGTATTGTTTAGGTTTACTCCCTAGTTTTATTACTCGCTCCCTAGTACCAAAAACTAACTCCTTTCTTTGTTTTTCATTTCTGAGTCATAATGTGGAGGTCAAAACCTGAAGCATATTTGGGATTTCACCAGGTTTTTCAATACAGAACTGAACTACAACACTCTATCAGTGTTGTAACTACCTGGTGTGTTAACATCTAAATAGCCCCTATCCCTGTAGCATCTAATCTGATCAGGATAAGGATAACAGAAGCACAAAAATGTTACAAGAGTCAAACCTTACCAGAGAGCATATGCATATGTCTCTGTATGGGGGAAGGGAGGTTCAGCTTGATTCCTTGTAATTAAACTCTTTGTATTCCTCTTACTAAAACCCATAGGGCCTAATTCTTTTCTTGTTGAGATCTGTTGACTTCAGTCATGGTGCTCCTGATTTACCCTGGTGCAAAAAGAGACAGCCCATAATCTCTAATTTATCTGTGCCTGAAGTGAAGCCAGATAATTCTTGGGAAGTTTCAGTGACTGAATGCACTTATGATTGACTTGTGCGTTTTTCTTAATGTAAAAGACTATCTGCAAACTGCCTCTTAAATTCAGTCACAGATTTCAATAACTCTGTTCCCCCTGCTTTACGTCCTGCTGGAATTTCCTAATGAAAAGGGTAGCAACCCAAATATGGCCACACTTAATTAGCTTTTTTTTAAAAAAAATCATATGACTACAATAAAAGAGTATAAGTCTTCATTCCAAAAGTACCTTGCTTGATCTGCAAGAGAAGATAAGAGGATAATTGCTACTGGAAAACAGGAATAGCTTCTATGATAATATATGGCAGCCAACAACAGTATCAAGCTCTCTAAAGCTGTCAAATAATCCCTGAAGTTTCCAGAAGGTAAAACATGTTTGCCATAAGAAGGTCAGGTTAGATATATTTCTGTGAAAGAAAAAAAAAAATTAAAATTATCCAAAATTATAAACAGAGTAATTTTGCATTATTTATATTTTGGGGCATTTAATATCCAGCAGAATACAACAGTTCCTTAGAAATGAAGGTACAAACTCAGAAACCCCTACTTGGTACTCCTGAATCTGGAAGTCAAGAATGACAAGTTGCATTTCCACTACACTATCTGACCAAGGAAATAAAAGATATTTATGACTCAGACTTAACATATCACCTGGCAGAGATGAACATCCCATTTGAAAAAGACCTTAATCTTCTGAATGACCACTTCTCTCTGAAATAGAATATGCTTTATGAAACATTCATCTTCAGAAAACATAGAGACCTATGCAGACAGTGTGAGTGCAGTGTGATCCAGTGTATAAGCACTGAACTAGGACTCAGGAGATTGTGGAGACAGGAATGACTTCTACAAAATCACTTCACCTTAGTGTATTCTTGCTCTCACTTTATGCCCAGTTTAGCTGATTGGATTGAAATCTTTATAAACTCAGGGACCTTCTCCCATTATCAGCATGCAGCAAGTACAGTGGGGTTCCAAACTTGGCTCCCTGCATGTAGCATAATTACTCTTGCTAGGCTGATTTTTTTCAATAGATTAGTCTGGTTACATCTTTTATGTATAGTTGTACTCTTGGTTTATAGGAACAAGGTGTTCATATAATCATTCAGGTTGGAAGGGTCTCTGAGACATCATGCTCAAAAGGGGATCAACACTTATTCAAAGAAAATTGTTCAACACTTAGTCTGTCTGGTTGATCTTGAAAACCTTCAAGGTCAGACTTTCCACAACTTCTCTGAGTGGCCTGTTCCAATTATCCTTAATAAGGGCTTAATTATCCTCACAGCAATTTTTTTCTCTCCTGTTTGAATTTCCCTGTTTTGATTATCCAGCTCATGGCTCCATTTTTTACAGTAACTTCTCACATGTATGCTGTTAGATTCCCCTGAAACCACCACTTCACCAGGCTGAACAGACCTGGTCCCACAGCCTTTCCTCACAGGGCAAGTACTTCAGCCCCTGATTGTCTTCAAGGTTCCAGGTTCAATCTAAAGAGTGATGAGTGAAGGGGAATAATGACTTTCTGTGATCTACCGACTATATACTTTTTAGTACAATCCACAGAGCACACTCCTGATTCACTCTTAGTATACTGTCCACCAGGAACCCCAGGTCCATTTTCACAATGCAACAACCAGCCAGTCAGTCAGTCCCCACGTTGTACCATTGCATAGAATCAGTCCATCCCAGGTACAGAACTTTGAATTTTGCTTTTCCTGTTGTTCAAATTTATGTTTGGGGTGAAAGATCTTCAAGTTTAAATAAGACTTGAGAAGAGCTCAGGGATTATGCCCACTCATTTTAAGTTCTGTAGAAACCAAAGTTGTTCATATCTTAGCCCAGATTGATGGTTGATTTTTCTAGCATTTGGAAAAAAACTTTCTAGAAAACAAAACAAAACAAACAACAACAAAAAAGAGAGAGAAAGAAATTGCAAAACCTCAGAACATTTCTTAGCAACTTTTCCATCCTAGAAAATCAAGAGCAAACTGGATTAGAAAGAGTAAATCCTCCTGACATTAGAACTAAAATTCAGGAACTTGCAGACCCTGTTTGTAGAAGGTAAAACCCAGCAGAAACAGAGCTCCCTCAAATAGTCAATGCAGGAGATTTGCCAGTACAACACAATGAGACAATTGCTTACACGCAGATAAAAATCTTGATTGATTTTAACAAGAGAGGAAATAATTTTTGAAGATTAAAAGAAGAATCCCATATTGAAATAGTAGGTCTGAGAGTAAAAAGAAACACAAATAAAATTGCTACTCTGCCTATTCACTGACAACATATCAGAAAAAAAAAAAAGAAGAAAAAAATTAAGACCAGTACCTGCCTTGTCATCCACGTTATTCAAAGACATCAAAGAGGAAAACAAACAAAGAAAATGTTGCACAAAATCACACAGAAAAAGAATCAAGAAGGCTGTTGATAGTTTCAGATCCTAACAGCCCATTAGAAACTTTGGAAAACAGGTCTTGTTAATGCTAGCTACCTCAGATAAAAGACAAAAGGAGCTTCAGGAATGTGACCATAACAAGTATAATGGTGAAGAAGGTCTGCAGGACTATAGCAGTGACAACTGTCTTTTGTAAGGGAACTTCTGCCCTAATGAAAGGTCAGTTACAGTCAGTGGAAAAGCTTTCATTGGCTTCAATAGACATGGGGGGTTATGCCCTAAAAAAAAGAAGCAATATTATGTGGACTAAAATCCTGACCCCGATGAAGTAAATTGCAAAAATTCCATTAGTTTCAATGGGGTCAAGATTTCTACTTAGAGCTATGTTAGTCATAGCTCAATGCTCATGTGGATTAATAAAACAACATTCATATTCTGTCTCTATATATGCTAGCATTTATTCCAACACAATAATGCATGATGAAGATGATACCACAAGTTACTGAAGCATTGATTTTTTTCAAGCAGAAATAAAAAGTTTAGGAATGTTTTTTCTATGTTGTTTTATTCAAGCTTTTAACAATCATGGGTTTTTTTCATAAATCCCTCACCAGTTGTTTGATGATACAATTCTATCTTATTAATCTGTTTCATATTTTATAGTGCTTCATGGTTTCAGACTTTTGGGAAACTTCTTGTTTGCCTTCACTGTGTTTGTTGAACTAATTGCTGGTATAATCCTGACAAATATCACTTGTAAATGAAGTCTCACACAGATTATAGTTAAAGTGTTCTCTAGTCTAACAGCCTGTTCATCATGGTTCAGCAGCTGGCTCACCTAACACACAGCAACTGGCTAAGTTGCAACAACTCATGTTTGCATCTGAACCCTCAATACTTGCAGGCCTAGCTAAACTTGGGCTTAGATAAAGTCCCAAATCCTAGCTCTCTGTAACCAAGCTCTTCATTAGGATATGTATCATCAAAGAGTTGAAATTACATGTTTCATAGCCATGCATCTAGAACTAACACCCTAGAAAGACACCTCATTCCCTCAGTTCTCCTTTACCACTTTACCATTTGGTCCCCTCATTACAGGAAGGATGTTGAGATACTGGAATGGGTTCAGAGAAGGGCAACGAAGCTGGTGAAGGGT
>JAOEGS010000955.1:70939-86700 GCA_025447755.1 Corythornis vintsioides | reverse complement strand
CTTCGCCCTAGTTAAAGATGACAGGACGAGGGGCAATGGCTTCAAGTTGCACCAAGGGAAATTTAGGTTAGATATCAAGAAGAATTTCTTTACAGAGAGAGTGGTTTAGGCATTGGAATGGGCTGTTCAGGGAGGTGGTTGAGTCCCCATCCCTGGAGGTGTTTAAGAGTCATGTAGACGTGGTGCTGGGGGACATGGTTTAGGGACACTGGCAGTATAGGGTTAATGGCTGGACTTGATGATCTTGAAGGTCTCTTCCAGCCAAATCATTCTGTGATTCTGTAATTATGGGGAAGGTGATCAGAGCCTCTCTTTTTACTTATGTCTGCATAGAAACTTTTCAGGGCTGACCTGCACGTCAAGCATAGAACAGTTCATATGCTTTCACCAAGCTACAAATTCATGTGTAGGTAGAACTGCCCTTGTTCCAATGACAAGAAAATTTCCCTGATCTTAAAGCTAGCAGGATACATTTTATGTCAAATCAATATTAGAAATCAAGCAGATTAATAAAATTACTGTTGTATCAGGTCTTAGGACTGTCTGTAGAGCTCAGCAAGGGCAATCGACATTGGTCTCTGGATACTGTACATATGAGCTTCCCTTTAGTTCACACTGTTACCATACAGAGGTCTAGAACAACTCTTTTTGATTTAAGAAGTACGTTTCCTGCTAAGAATAAATGGACGTCAAATGCTATAGATATACATCTTCCATTTAATTGAAAAAAAATTAATGTTCTTTATTGAATGTCAAGTACTTGGTATTACTGTTCAAATGAAGGTCATTATGAAAGCAGCAAGGCAGGATAAAGTCAAGACCTCTGAAGGCAGCCATGAATATACTTTGGGGCAAATATAAGATTATGTGCCACCATTTGAAAATCAATATATTGCTTGCAAGAACACTGTCACAAGTATATACTGGTATGTAATATTTGCTTTTTCATTTTGGAATCCTAATTGAGGTCTAAATTCAGTAACCTGACACTGACAAAAATATACTTGTTGTCCTCAGCTATTGCTTAGAAAATATCATCCTGTTTCTTCAGGATTTGATTTACAGCTGTAAGAAATACAGTTCTTCAGGAACAGTGAACCAGGGCAGTTCATTTCCCATAAAGCAAAGGTCTCTGATGAGTATGTTTGGTAGCACTCCCCCTGATCTACTTTATCTGGTTTCCAGCAGTTAGAATAATCCAGTCTTCCTGAAAATCAACTATTCCACATTCACCTTTTTCATAGCTCCCCTATTTTTCAAGGTATGTTACCCCCTCAGTCTGCTTTTAAATCAGTTATATATTCATGATTTCTTTTATGTATGTTCAGTAGAAAAAAATCTATTGCAGTACAAAATATTGCTTAGTGGTTTAGCCTACCAGATGTAGTTGAACTAACCCTTTTAACTTATACACATCAGTTATAATTTTTTATTATTTTAATAACCTCAAACACATGAAAAACAAATAAAATGAGTTGATAATTTCTAACAGTAAAATATACTTCACATATTTTGCTGTCGTGCTGTGGAATAACTCTGCAATGTCAAGTAGCACACAATTAGTAAAACTGTAGGGGGGGGAAAAAGAAGTGTTTTGATCCTGAGGAATTTTTATCCTAATCAGATCAAAATTTCAATGCTCTTGTAGTGCTTAATATCTTCAATCACCAAAAAAAATCAAACTGATTCCAATGTCAGGTTTTGCATTCTGGGACTGAAATAAAATGCTAAAATATACAAATGAATCTCATGTTTGTACAAGTTTATTATCATCACTAAAAAGCAGGATTGATTCTAAATTATGCTGATCGAATGTCTGGTGTTCAGCTAATTCTTAAACCAAGCCCTCCTAGCATCCTGATGACAGTCTAGTGTGTCTTGCTTGCAAAGTATTGTAGAAGTGTTGGTCTGACCACCTGCACAATCTTCCTTTCTGTCCACATGAGCCAGCAAAGATTTTTGTGTTGAAGGCTGTCATTCTTCCACACTTTTAAATGGAGATAGTGGTGATAAAGCAAAATGAGGGAACAGGCAATAAGAAAATAGAAGAAATGAAAGCATATAAAGAAACTTTTTTTTTTTTTTTGTATTAATACAAGTGAAAAAAAGGAGGATGGCTTTGGGTTTATTCTGTCTAGTGTTCATTTTTCAGTCCTAACAAATCTTAAGAGATGTGCTCCTAACCAATAATGTATGTTTCGTTGTCTTTTAGCCATGCTCTGAAATCCTGCAGATGTTCTCTTTTCTCCTGCAAATGGCTTCCTTTGGTTATGAGAGATGCTGGTCTGCCTAGCTTAATTACTTTGTGTGCTCTCTCACCAAAGCCAGTTACTTTAGAAGAAAAGGGAAGCACTCTGCACTATGCATTATTTATGCCTTGCACCCTTGCTTTCTCCATGATACACTATTAACTTATGGTTGGTACCCTCCTCGAAAGATGAGGCTGTTTATATTTCTGTTTGTTTAGGACAGTTGTCACTATTGTAGTATTTAATACTGTAATTTTCCATATAAATATTCAGCTATTATTTTAAATCCTGATAAGTTCCTAATCTTCATGGTATTTTGTGTCTTAAGTTTTTCGCATGCAAGCTGTGTGCTGCTGGACAAATGTTTTCTGTATGTAAAGTATATAAGAGAGTTTACCAGACATATCAGATATTTTGGATAATGAACAAACCAGAAAACTCTTCAAAACTAAACCTTTAAGCTTTTTAAACCATTAGCTGGTGAACTTCATTGCAGAGTTTTACTTTCTGTAGCTTAGCAATATACAGTTATTTTGTAAGATACCTCAGATATAGTTGGCATCAATAACCCTTGAACTTAATTCCTGATGCTATTTCATCTTTGAATTAAATTTAATACAATACTGATTAGTATGTTCCTGTTTCAGTTTGTATGCTCTCTGTTGTAAATCTTCCATAGCTCATAGTCAGTTTACACCTAAACTCTTGTCTTATTTTTGCATTAAAAATGCATGTCATATCAGCTGTATGAATACAGCCACTGCATTAAGGGACTATAGAGTGATGGTTGAGCTTTGACTTCTACAGGGAACCTCTGTCTTCCTAGTTAATCCTTCATCATTTTCTGGTTTGGGTTGCTTTGGGTTTTTTTTTAGTCTCTTTGGGCTCAAAATTTCCAGCCTCAAAGATTAATTTATACTTTGATATTATTTTTGTGATAGGTTGCAGAAGCACATGATAAATTGCAAAGTCATGGAAATAAAAGGTTTTACTCTGCACCTCCAGCAGCTTCATCTTCACTCTGTCCACTAAACTATTTACGTGGTAACTTTTGCTATGTTATGTAAATATGGCCATTTTAGTGTGCCATTTTAAAAAAGAAGGGGAAAAGTACTTCAGACATGTATCTTTTACCTTCATTACTGAGGTTCAGGCCTAGATTATTGAGACCAAAAATGTTCATCACCTTGTAATCTAAATCAGAAACAGCGTTGCTCTACTGAAAATCCAAAAATGGATTAAGGATTTTGTTTGTAATTTCCTAGTGTGAAGTACTCCACCCTAAAATGGCACTATGCCACAGTATGAAGAAACTATTGCAGATATTTCCAGTTTTACATTAGTGCTACTGGTTTTATTTGTTTTGGTTTTTTTTCTCTCTTCTTTTTATTTTTCAAAGGTCTCAACAGTTGACCTTGTATCTCTCAGACAGTTTTCAAAGCCAGAAGGATATGAAAATAGAATTAGAGAATCATAGAATGGTTAGGGCTGGAAGGGGCCTCCAAAGGTCAACCCTGCAGTGAGCAGGGATACCCTCAACTAATATCAGTAAAATGTGTAGCATATTTCATATATGTCATGGTGTAGCTATAGGTCTTATTAGCACTCATTTGAAAGAACCTGCATAAATAATTTGTAGCTTTGCCATCCATGAGACCCGTGGTGAATCAAGGTTGGTTCTGTTATCTAATAACTTATAAACTGAGTGGGCAAGTGCCCAGGATTGTGGCTTAGTGTGCTTTTGGTAATGCCCTGCCAAACAGCTCAAGCCTTTATACCCATTGTCCACAGATCACTAGATATTGTCTCTGAAATATTAAGATGCTTACTTACTCAGAAGTGCTTTTATTTTTATTTTACAAGGGGGTTTTATAATTTTTATTTTTGTTACTGCTAAACTATCTATTTAAGTCTTGTGGGGAAAGATGGAAGTTTTGTTCTGTTTCCTTTTCTTTTTACAAGTCATCTGCTATAAAGAGGCAATATGCTTTTAAAATGCCTGATGCAGATCACTGCAAAATATGAGACTATGATGAACCTTAGTTGTGGTTAGAAGGGTGTTTGAACCTTATGCTATGCCACCATGCCACTATGCTGTGGATCACCTTCCTCAAGAGATTAGGCTGAGAAAACCACTCATTTCACTCAGTTCAAGTACCCAAACAGGGACCCATATTCCAGAAATGCAAGTATGGTTAAAGGGAATCTGCCCCTCGAAACAGACCGTCTTTAACCTATGAAGTGCAAAAGAAAATTACCATTACTGACATACTGCTTCTGTGAAACT
This sequence comes from Corythornis vintsioides, assembly GCA_025447755.1. Taxonomy (NCBI): domain Eukaryota; kingdom Metazoa; phylum Chordata; class Aves; order Coraciiformes; family Alcedinidae; genus Corythornis; species Corythornis vintsioides. Next base: position 82,164 of record JAOEGS010000955.1, on the reverse strand, counting down.
TCTCTTTTCCTATTTGTAGGAGATCTGGTTGTGTATGGTCTGCTGATAAATTTGGCATGGAAAGGGTTATGTTCTTAAGTTATTAATTTTACATAGGTTGTCATACGATGGACATTAATATTAGTGGAGAGATGGAGGACAGATTTAAGTTTAAGCAAGCAGGGCCAAATTTCTCCTCTGATGTTACATTTTAGTAGCTGAGGGCAAAATTTGGATCTGGGATTTCATTTTCCCCTCTAGTTTGAACACAGAGTTCATTAATGATAATGGAAGTTCTGTCTGAAGTTGATGTTCAAAGCAGGCTTCAGTTTCTAAATGACCATTTCAATATTAGCAGAAAGAAATGACTTTATGGCAGGATTGAAGTTTTTAAAGTCATGGGGAGGCAGACAAATCACCATGGAAAAGTTAAGAAAGAGTGAAGAAAACCTAGCAAATCTTAGGTAGACAAATGTAGTGTTCATTTTTTAATCCACTTTATCATTAAATAAACATTTAGTTTAGATACATCTTTCTTATCTATAGAAACAACATAAAAGTTTTCTGGTATGCATGCTGTAAATTTCCATGGAAGACTGTATCTAGTAAAATAGTTATGTTTTATAATTCTGTCTTCATATTTGATCAGTACCTACATACTGTTTTAAAATAAACATCATACCTAGCATTTTTTATACTTGTTAATAGCTATTGTTAAGCATAATTTTAAAGTTGTAATTTTAAATGATGGACCATGAACAAATGGTATGTTATAACTACTATGAAAGAGAGAGTGGAAGAAAAGTGTCTCTGTCAAGTAGGAGATGATGATTTGTGCTTAGTGCTGGGAAATACTTTTTCTGGTATTCCTGGGTTTTAAGAAATTTGTACTACTGCTGTGAAATGACATCATGTGAACTGATAACATAGGGTTGATTTTAAACAAAACATCTTCCTGGACCTAATCCGAGATAATCTGTAATCAAACTAAAGGAGTATTCCTAGCAGAGGGTAGGAATTTTCAGAGGGCTGTAGTAATACTCCCCTGAGATTAGGACAGGTTACAAGATCCATTATTTTTTTGCCAGATATTTTCACTATCTAGAATTGTTTGTTGTTGTGGGTTTTTTTTTTTTTTCCATAGCCGGACATGTGACATGCAAGGCTTTTCTCACTATATTTGGCAAGTGATGATCTTGAGCTACAAACTTTGATCCTAATACAAAACCGTATTTTTCTAACCATTTGAGTCAGACCACTTTTGACATTTGTTTTTCTGCAAAGTGAGGCAGGAAAAATATTGCTTAGTTTTTAAAGATTCTTACTCTTTCAAAATTTTCTATATGATTGGTTAAGGATTTTTTGTTTGGTTGGTTTTTTTCTGAGAGGTTTTTGATACTTATTTTTGTCTAATTTGTCAGGTATTTGTGTATGTAACATCCCTACACTGGAAGATTAAATATTATTCGGTTCTGAAGAAGTCAGCAATGAATCACTTGCCACCCTTAGCATTTTTAGAGTGTGTATGTTTGAAATAATTATCCCAGGTGAATGAAGAAGCTAGGTGGGACACCAGTGAGGCAGTTTTCTTTTGTGAATCTGACCTGCTACATCCTCCTTGACTTTGGAAATGATTAATTTATGTTTAGAAGCCAGTAATTATTACTGTCTAATATTCATATCACAACAGCAGCTAAGTCTCGGTCAATGCTATTGACACAATACACTGCATTCTACCCATACCTAAAAAAGTTCTCTGTCCAACACTCAGGACTTTCTCCTGTCATATGGCGTGAATAAAATGCAGGTTTCTAAACTTCACAGAACCAGTATTTTTATAAACACATATAATCTGTTTTTCTTAAGGTATCTTGATTGAGATACAATACAGTAAGTCATGCAGTAAGTCATACTGTCTGCAATGAGGGGAGGTAGAGCAATGAGACCTAAGGGAAATTTTATGATGGGAAGGTGTCACACTTCCCCAAGAAGTCTGCTTTGAAGGCCACACTTTTGACTTGGTGGGTAGACAACACATGCACACACTGTCGTGGCTTGCATCCCCTCCTCCTCACCCCACCCCATGTAGTAGATCCAAAATCAAAGTGTTTGTGGAGACTTGTATATGGCACATGTTTGCTCACTGAATATCTACAAGTCTTCTATCATCTAGCTCATAATTCTGTTTAAGTTACAAATATCATTTAACATTGATAAATATTGTTCAGTACTTCTTTTTCATTGCTAAAATCCAATTTATGGATACCTACTATTTAAAACATCTAACTCACTAATTGCAAAATCTATAGAAAAGTCCTTACAACATCAAAGGCTCACTTGATCCTTGGAGCTGTTATAAGTGAAAAACTGTCTCTGTTACAAGCAAATAAGGTACTTAATGCACTCTTGCTGGCTGTGATGCTATTTTTCCTCTGGGTTTTGAAAATGACCTTCCTGTAAGCATCAAGGACTGTAACTTTTCAGATAAAGAAACTTGTTCTTGTTTTAAGTCTATGCCTGGTTCATTCCCCTATAGCCCACAGTTTTCAAAAGCAAAAGAAAAAGTAATCCAGAATTAAAAAAAAATAAAACATCCTCTGTTTCCAGAATGAAGTTACCCTGTCAGCTTGCCTTGGGCCTTAGGTGGAGAAGTGGAGATTAAAGAGTCAGTATTCCTTTTCATGTTTCGTCTGCCAGTTTTGTGAATGTAGAAGGAGTAGTTGTGGCTGCAGCTAAGTATCCAACTATGATATTAAGTATGGCATTTTGTATCCTTATGCAGTAAATTTAAAATATTCTTATAAGTTTATCACAAGGGTAATTCAGTATCAATACCATCCTGTCATTGATAAAGGTATTTCAAGGAGAAGGGTGAATAGCACAGCAGATGTAACCTCAATATTTTCACCAATTATAAAGAGCCTCTTTGTGAAGCTGTGTGAATGTAAGATGATCTCATCATTTCCTATTTACTCAATACTTACCTGAATACGGAATTTAGTGTAGCTTTTAAATGCATATGCACATGAGTATAACGTCCTTTTGTAAGAGACTTTGCTAAAAGACTGCTTTTGATACACAATTTCTTCATCTCCTCTTCAAACTGAATTAAGCTACTTCCTTCTTTTAAAATACAACTCACTATTTAGAAGCTTTGGCTTTGATTTCTCAGAACAGCTTTACAGGAAGAAACTATGTTCTTTTTCTTTTTGTAACCATATTTCTTAAGACAAACTTGTACTGATTTATTTTTATTTTCAAACAGAAATAGGTTCCTGCAAAGAACACTGACTATTTCTTCTTCTCCCCTCTCCTTCACTCCACTGCTACGAGAATATTGCTGTGCACAAAGCTACCAAGGAAGACTTAAATCCCTCTGTTGGGAGCTGTGTACATAGAAATATATTCATACTTTGAGAATAAGTGAGATTTTTTTTTTTTTTTTTAAGTTCTTAGCAAAACATACTGTGCATTTCTTGCTTGCTAACCAGTGAATTCAAATTGAATAGCCAGGTAATGTTTCAGCAAATTTCAGTCAAGTTTAGCATCCACCATTTTAGGCAATATATCTGTACAGCTAACATAAAGGTCACCAGTTTTAAAACATTAACCCTTAGTTATGCCCTTTGATTAAACTGTTTATATATATATGTGTGTGTATGTGTGTGTGTGTGTGTGCATAATTATTTAACCCAGTCCTGCATAATCCCATGTAACCTCAGTCACATGAGCCATCCCACTGATGTGCTCTCACCTTTCTTCATACTACATCATCTGCCAGACTGGGAACTCTGTATAACACAAATTTTTTGCATTTCTTAGTGCACAAAACTACTGAGATGAACTCCAATTCTCAGTAAGGAATTTGCTTTCAGTATAGTCTGAATTAATTGAAGATGTGGCCCACATGGCATTACTTCTTCAGCAGTTTATGCTAAGCTGAAATGCTTGGTCTGTTGATAGTAACAAATTATAACTTCACAAACAAAGTTTAGGACTATTATTTACTTTCATTTCTTCTCAAAATCAGTAACTTTATTAATGGACTCCCTGTACCAGCAAACTGAAGATCCTCAATGTGACATAGGGTTTTACTCAGTAATGCTGTTATCAATAGCCAGATAGATTTCCCTTCCTTATGTATCCTTCTAGTTGCTTGTTTTCTTAAAATTTTAATCTAATTTCTAAGTTTCAGCTTTGCAATGCCAACAATCAGAAAACACCATAAATTAGAAAACATTTCCATTTTTTTTTCCATTCTTTCATCACATTGAGAAACCTCTTCCCAAGCTACAGTATGAGCTTTTGGAACTGTCTTGGGGGTGCCTAGTACACTTTCAAAGGTTGTAAGAACCAGATTTAGCAGCACAGCACAGCTGGCCTGCTGGACAATATCCTTACAAAAAGGATTTTTAAATTGAATCTTGGGACTTCCTTCAGACTGTGGTCCACAAATCTCTTCTATGAAATGTGCTTTAGACAGTTGCAGGAAGGAAAATCCTGTGTATGTGGTAATATATCTGAGGTGGCCAAATAGAGAGTGGGAATTTGCAGGTACATGAATTTCATGGAAGGCTCGTTTTCCAAACAATATTTAAGATATATTTCTTTGGATGTATAATAATTTGGGAGCCTGAACTCTGACTAGATAGCTTGTATGCAACTCTGATGCACCAAATTCTATTCCTTGAAAAAGCAAGCACCTTTTCCTTCCGAAATGGCCTCTATTTCCTCTCTTTTTCCATGGTTCTGAAATGAATGTTCTGCTCAGCTCATGACATATCCTTTTCCAGTGGTACAACAACCAATATAAAAGGTTGAAGGGGGAAAGGATTGCCTTGAATGAAATGTACTAAAAGTGCTGAGAGATCTGGGTCCTTAGAGCCATCACTATGCAGAATTGCTGTGTGCTTTCAGTCACTGACTAGAGACTCACCTGGTGTCTTGACTTTCAAATGTGGATGTGAACAGTTATGAGGATTCATCCTTTGGTATTTGTATAGCAAGGTAAATTCCTCAGATAAAAATTGTTATAAAGAAGACAGCAATATAATTAGTAGATAAAAGTTCCAGTAGATTTTACTAGCTTCTGCACGTACCTGTTGGTGTTCAGATTTCCAGAAAGGAGACAATATCACTCCAGATTTCCAGGCATATCAGTTTTGCTGTCAGCTGCACACAGGGTATTTTGAATGTCCTATTTTACTGAAATGGAAAAATCCACTGTAATCAAAACTTACAGCAGTACTTCCCTTATTCTTCATAGCTAATAAAGTTGGGCTAATTTATGTGAGATTGTTTTCTAAAGTGGCACACAACATTGGTTTGACAGAAATGCTGGGTAGTCAGTTGTTTGTATTTTAACTTTATTCTGCTGTATAATGAGGTTTTGAAGCCATGAATTATCATAGCAGAATATTTAGAGCTTGGAATACAAAGGTAAATATTTAGGGAAACATATGGAGCTCTACTGAAAACAAACCTATTTAACTAGAGGTTGCTTAAAAACTACAGGACCTGGATGACAAACATTACAGCTGAACCTAACTTGTGCTTTACATTCATTTTACAACACACTTTTTTACATGCATTTTTGGTTCAGTAGTTGAAATATTGAGTGGAGGTCAGGAAATCCCTCCAAGGTAAGAATGTGTCTCTGTTTGTTTGGCCACCTTTGTATCTTTTTCCATAGATAGCTGTTGTACATGGATTTAGACATAGATACATTCATATGTATAATTAGGGATATAGACATGGTTAACTTGAAAGCTCCAAAGTGTCATTTGTCACATTTATGGTAAGAACTTTAACTGTCTTAAATACTTATTCTTTTCCAAAGTGACTTTTTCTTTTCCTTCTACAAAAAAAAAAAAAAAAAAAAAAAAGGCAAGAAAAAAAGGAAAAAAAAGTACTTCATGAAACTATTGTATATGAAGCACTTATTAGCCGTAATTAAATGGACAATATGAATTTACTATGTCTTTAGGACTCTGGCTTGTTCTGGTTTAGAGCAAGATGATTAATGCAAATACATATTACTTGAGATAACCATTTAGCAGCTAATTTAGCCAAATTTATTACAGCAGTTAGAGGTTTTTCATTTTAGCAGACAGAGACAAGGACATGACAAAAGCAGAAGGTGTATATGAATGCACACTGCCCTCTAGTGCACAATGCTTGATGGGCTTGGGAAGAAATGCAGAGAACGAGTGCTTCAGTAACAATAGTACCCAGATTTTGTATAGTTTAGGTTTTCTTTATATCTATGCTGCTCCCTTCCACTGAAAGATTTGCATTTCACGCCTCCTCCTGACAATGAAGCATCAAAAACAAATCAAATCTGTTTCCAGTGGACAATGTTTTGGCTGAAGGATTACTTTAAACTTCTGTATTTTTAAGTCTTCTTGCTGTGAACATTTAATAACACTGTTTCACATTACTGATTGCTTTTACTTATTTCTCTATTTCCTAGAATATTTCAAACGTCGGAGAGAGTTGTCACTCTTTGGCTCTAACCAAGCCATTCTGTGCCTCCCTTAGGCCTCTTTCTCAGTTTCTTGGTGGATTTACTTTGCTCTGGTAGAAAGTAAATTCTCCAAAGACTTTCCCCCCACTGACCAGTGGAGATGTGGATCATCTGAGAACTGTAAATTCTGTTTGACAAGATCAAAGAAACAGATGTATAAGTTCAGTGGTTGATAGTGCCTGCAATAAGGAGAAATGATCAAAGCAGCAGGGGTAGAGTATCTTCCCAAACCTTTCAAATATCCAGACTCTCAAAGAGGTCTACCTAGGAGCTATGAATAAATCACATATAAATTTGCCCCTTTTTTTCCTTTTCTTTTTTTATGGTTTGACACCGAGTGCATTGGAAATGTCCACACAGCAACCAGAGATTTGTAGTTCTTTTTACTTCTCTTCTTCCACTAGAGTTTCCAAAAACAGATTAAAATTATACTTTAAAAACTTGTAAAACATACAGCTAGTTATACTGAACTTCAGATCCTGTTTGTCATCTCACTGGCAAGCTACATTTGACCTAAAGAAAGCCAAATATCCTCTGCTTATTCTTGTGGGATGCTGTACAATGAAGATCATTTAACACAATTCTAACAGGCATTGTTATCTTGTTTCTGTTTTGTTTGTATGTTTTTTTTGCCAGTGCTGAATAAGGGTCAATGTGTAACAAAATATTACCGCTGGATGCAGAAGAATGGAGGTTATATCTGGATACAGTCCAGTGCAACCATAGCTGTCAATGCCAAGAACGCAAGTGAGAAGAATATCATCTGGGTAAATTACCTTCTTAGGTGGGTCTTCAAGTCACTTCTCTCATTGAACTGCTGTCTCTTTTGCTTGTCTTTGTTACTGAGAGTTTCAGAGAGAAAAATAATTTCCTACCGAAGAAAACAACTTTTTGTATGGTCTACTTCAAAACCAGAGCCATTTGGTTATACTTATTGAGACATCTGTCATGTTTCAATATGCTGAAATATTCTTGAATTGTTATGCTGCCTTAATCTTCAAATAAACCCTCCACCTATACCTCAACTGCCCTGAAATCTGCTCTAACTGAACTCAAAGATCAGAAGGATCCAGACCAGCTTTCAGTAGTTGTGCTATAAAATCTGGTGTGAAGTGTTGGGTACTGGCTTAATTGGTTATTGAAAATACATGGAAGCAAAATTCTGGAATGTTATAAAAATGTGTGTCAAAAAGGTGTTTGTCAGTTCACTCCAGAGACAGGAATTTTCTTAGGAGAAAAGCCTTGAGCTAATATATTGTTCCTGTAGCCATCAGATGGTATTAATGCTGAAAAAAAAATAATAGGGTTTAAAAATAAAATTAGCAATTGAAACTATTTAAAACTTTTTTAATATATTTAAACAGAAATAATATTGAATAAAAGACTCTTCCCTGAGAAATTTTAGTAAAGCCCAAGTATTTTTAATGGACTGTTTTCTAACCTCAAAGGAAGACGAACAGTCACTAAGAGACAATGAATTATAAACCTGACCTTTCTCATCTGGAACAACCTTTCAACACACTGTGTTTTGTGAAAATGTTCAGTAAGACTGGGGGATTTTCTGTTTAATTCCAGAGCAGAACAAACAAACAAACAAAATTTCAAACCTTGAGATTGTTATGAAATGTAATTGTCATTTTCTGGCCTGTTCTCCTTTTAAGTTGCTTGTCATGGTTTGTTACGTTCCCTTTGATGCCATGAGAATTCAAAGTGATGTCTAGGGGTTAGATTGTGACTTATTATGCCTAGTCCAGCAAGCTCAGAAGAGAATGTGCCTGCCTAAACTTGTATTTTGAAATATTTTTTATTCCTGTTTTGGGGAATCTGAGGAAGCAACCCCTGGCAGGAGACAGATACTGGGGAAAACCTTCCACAGCAGTGGAGTGTTTGTTGGGTCTTGTATGTTTCTGTCCTGCTATAATTGACCATGGGCATTTCTGAATATATTGTTATCCTGATATTTTTTTTACCTCTTTTTGCTTCAAAATGCACAGAAATATGCTCATATTCTAGCTGAAATAGTGGTCCATGAGAGTTGCTTCTGTCTCATTTACTGTTTTCTAGACAATAGGTGAACCTAATCCACAAACATCCCACAAAATTATTTTCTCTACCAACAGAATATACCTAATAAAAAAAAAAATAAAAATCAATCAACCAACCAACAAACTAAAAAACCCACAGCAAAACAACAACAAAAAAAAATACAAATTCAGTGTGGTCTTCCCCAAGTCTTCTCCCAGAACTTGTATTTTTCTGCTGCATTCCCTTCACTGGTCTGTTAGAGAAAGACTAATTCTCCATTGAATTTGTATTTTTAGTTTAAATTTCTCCAAGTACTGCAACCTATAAAAGATCCAAATGTCCAAATAATATTTTAATGACAGATCAAGGCATAATTAGGTCTACTCTTAGCAGGAGTACTGGTCTGTATACATTTCCATGCATTAGAAAGTATGATTCAGCTGTCTGTAAAAGGATAGACTAATTATAGTGACAGGGAGGATTAATGCTGTTCTTGTTCTAGCAACTTGTTATTCACAGTGTGAAAACCCTCAGACATCTTTTGCTTGGAGGGGGCAAATTTGTGGACTGCCCTGAGATGCAACAGAATAAAGTCACTTTGTCAGGACAAAACCATAAAGATGATAATCGTAAGAATGGCATTTCAATGTGAACTGTGTGAACTGAATTTTCACAGTACACTGTAATAGGCTGAATGTGGGCACACTGTCATTGTGATAGTGTGTCAGTCACCCCTAGTGCTGCCTTGTATTGTTCTATGCAGGACTGCAGATTTTCTGCTCTATCACCAGACTGGAATTTGAACTGCATAGAAATGCTCACCTATTCAAAAATGATTAAACACTTTGTATATTTTCAACATTCCTATGCCACTTATGTCTAGCTGTGTCTGTTCCCCTGCCTTTGTACAGATTTGGAATGGGAAAACATTTTAAGATGTACAAACCAAGAAAATGCTTAGGGTTGGGGTGATTTTTTCTGGTACTCGGGTAGCATAGCTTTTTTACATTGCAGTCATGTTCATTGCTAACAAGTCACAGGTGAGCACCACATGAGCAGATGAAGATATGATTATAATGGGTGTGTTGACAGTTCTTTGTCCCTAACATATGCATCTTAACATGCACATGTGCATCTGTCATATAGTTAGAGTGGCTGGTTTTGGTTTCTTGGTGATGTGGGTGCATGTATTCAGTGTTTAAAAATATATTACCTTTTCTATCTATTTTTTGGCTAAAATCTTTTAAGCAGTGAGCATTTTCTCGAGCCCTAATTGAGCACCTTCTTGCTAACTCTATGTACAGTCCACTATTAAAGTGTGGAAAACAGGAATTGAAATTGAGAGAAACAGGTATTGAAAGGGCTCTGGCAAGGTTGATAGAGAACACTGTTACAGAGATAACTCTAATAGACATTGCCAGTGGGAGAGAAACAGATTGGAAAAGTTAAAACACCCTCTCTGTCCTTCCAGGCACAGTAATAGGATTGAAATCGAGATATTTTGTTGTTGGATGATTACGCAGTATAGCTTTACTGTTAGATATCACACAAGCCATGGTGTCCCACTTCAGTAAGAATGCTTTGATAGCTCTAAAACTTCACTAGAATCAAACAAGTTTTAGTACAAGGTCAGTATAAGTATTTGACAGAAGTATTAAATTAAACCTTCATAAAATCTCTGCTGTGAAGCTCTGAGAAGCTGAAAATTTATGTTTCTGTGTTTGTTCTATTATTCTTCCTATTATGTTCTTTGTACCTGAACTTTGATGTGAAAAGAGGGAAAAACCATGAAGCAAATTCTCAAACTGTGTTTATATTTGCTATCTCTTCTTCAGTAACCCAGAATACAAGGACACTCCAATGGATATTGCACAACTTCCTCACCTGCCAGAGAAAACCTCAGAATCCTCGGAGACCTCTGACTCTGAATCGGACTCAAAGGATAACTCAGGTAACACACATGGTATGCCTTTACACCCACAAAATGTCCATATCATGAGAGCCACATGGTTGGCTTTCATGATGCTTTTGCTTCTCAAGGATTGTTCATTACATAAAAAAAAACAAACTAACTAAAATTATTATAAAATTACATTGAAAAGCACTAGTAAAATCTATTTATGATCTCAGCTTTTATTTCCACAGTGTCTCAATTTACTCTGATTTTCTCTTCACTCTGTGCATTCATCTTTGTCTACACTGTATTGAACTAAATATTTGATTTCCCAGCTAAGCTTCATGAACCAGTAATTGTGCTTTGTGCCAAGGACCTGGGTTTATAACTGTTGAATACAATTCCTACCTTTGCAGAGTAGGTCTCTACTGTCCATTTTTATGACCCTTTTTTCCTGCAAAAAAATATTTTTGAAGAATCTCACTAGGGAGCAGTGGAGATTGCATAATTTGTGGGGGTTAAAAGAATTAAGATTTATTAGAAGGTAAAGGTTCAGATAGTCATTTCTAAGATTTTTAAGTCTGGGACTTCAGCTGTTTTTTAAAAGCTAAATGTATTTGTCTAACTCAGTGTGGAAATTAAGTCTACAGATGGTCCAGTGCACAGATGGTTCACACATTCCGCATTAGCTTTAGAAGTGGTTATGTAGCCACAGGTACAGATCATCTAGCTTTCTAGCTTTGAAAGAAGTGTGGTTTCCCATGACCCAAGACCTAAGGGTGTTATGCTGCTGTAGTATTT
>JAOEGS010000955.1:52161-70086 GCA_025447755.1 Corythornis vintsioides | reverse complement strand
AAAATTTTTCTCTTGTCTATGATAAGAAGCAAAAAAAATCTGGAGAAAGTGGATCACAGTGAAATAAAACAAGAAAAAGCAAGAAGAGGATCAGGCCTTAATGATACAGATATGATACTATATGATACAGATGTTCTCTTTCACATTTTACCTTTATTTATTCCCTTTTGACAACTTGATTTGACAGTTTAAGTAAACATTAGGCATAAACACAGGCTCGATGCTCACCATCACTGGGAATCTCTTCAGCCACTGACAATAATTCCTTTATTCTGTCTTGTTCCTAATTAGCCAGATAGCACACATGTATAGAACAGTTTGCATTTCCTGTGTGCACTCTTAAGTTTCTCTAGGTGAGAACTGCATGTGCATCCATGACTGTGTAGGCTGATGCAGAGCAAGGAACATTCTTCAAAGATGCACAGATGTGAACATCTCAGGAGGAGATGTCCAGGAGCCTTGGAAGACAGCAGAGGCAGGGGGTCATTTCTTACAAAAGAATTAAATAGACATGCCAAAAGACTTGAAATCAGAACAGCATCTTGGATGAAACCAGCAAATTCAGTTCAAGTTCTGATAAAATCCCAGGCAACTTTTGTGTACCTTTAGACTACCTCACCCTAAGTCTACTCTTGACCAGCTTGAAATCATGATTAAAAGAAAGCATCTTCAATTAAAAAAAAAAAAAAAAAAAATTATAAAAAAAAAAGTAGCAGAAATTCAGCCCTATGTGCAACAAAGAAGGGCATTATTTTTAGGGTGTTTGTGGCTGTTATTTTGCTTCTGTATCTTTTATTTTTCAAAAGGAATGATCTCTCTGCTGCTGGTGACTAGCAGTCCTTCTAATTGATTTGTGAAGTGCATTGTCCTGAATCCTCAGTCAGCTTCCCTGTCCAGCCCACCTTCTCCAGCACTTCTGGGAAACTGTTTGCTATTCACATAGCTCCCAGAGTAACCAATAAACTTTAGAAGAAAACTGGCCCTTCTCTCCCTCTGAAATTAGTATATTGTAAAGGGTAGTACTTTGCTCTGATGAGAGAAAAAAATATATTTTCTTTCCCAATAAGAGATTTCTGGCTGGTCCGTAAAAGACAGGTCTCCTGAAGCCTTTCATGACCCTTTCAAACATAGTATGATAATAGAGAATATTCAGTCTCAAAGCTTCTTTGTCAAGTCCAGCAAGCTAGAGTGTTTATCTCATCTGTATTAAAATTAGACAAAAATATAAACCACAACTAATATTAATTCAGGCAAGAAACATGACAGATTATCAGTGCTGTAGCTGGGCTATTTTCAGTGTTCCTTAGATTATTCAAATCAGTAAAGAATTTAATTCACTGCTTGAGTTTGGTTTTGGGGATTTTTTTTATTTGTTTCTTTCTATGTTTATTCTTGTTGTTTTTGTTGCCCTTCAGAGGAATATGAGTAGACAGTCTAGCAACGTAACAAGATTGTTTTAATGGGTTTATTCATTCAGATTTATACATGTATGACCTGCTTCTCCTCTCACAAGGGAGGAAATCAGCAATAATTCCACTGAAGTCAGACAGTGTGCCACTTCAAAAGTGGCAACGGTGAGAGGTAAATGAGATGAGAGAACTAGAATCTTCATTAGTAAATAGTGGTACACCTGGATGTCTGCCCAGTGTAGGATAATCACCAGAACATAACAGTCATAATGGAATTATTCACTGACTCCTCTTTGGATGACACAGTTACAGGGCCTTTGTACTCACAGTTGTCAAAATGATTCTTGCCCAGTCAGCAGATGCAAAGGTCCCCCTCAATCGGGGTGTAGGCCATATAGCACAGGCTTTTATTGCATTAACAGTCCCGAGTCAGAGAGATTCACGGTGATCAAAACTTTCCCGGCACAACATTGCAAAAAATCTTGTCTCCACAGAAGACAATGCCTTTTGCCAGCAATAAAATCTCATTGGTAGGTGGAAATCTGGACTTGGGTTGTAATATTATGGTCCTGTTGCTGATGGTTTCTTTCACTTGCCTTTTTTTCCAGAGGACAATGAGAACTCAAAGTCAGATGAGAAAGGAAACCAGTCAGAAAACAGTGAAGACCCTGAATCTGACAGGAAAAAGTCAGGAAATCAGTCGGATAATGAAATGAACTGTAACGATGATGGGAACAGCTCCAGCAACCAGGACAGCAGAGACAGTGATGACAGCTTTGAAAACTCTGACTTTGAGAATCAAAAGGCCCCTGAGGACAGTTTTGGCACTCTTGGCTCTATGCAGATCAAGGTGGAGCGCTATGTTGAGAGTGAGTCAGACTTGCGGTTGCAGAATTGTGAATCACTGACCTCGGACAGTGCCAAGGACTCAGACAGTGCAGGGGAAGTGAATGCCCAGTCTTCCAGCAAACATCAAAAGAGGAAGAAGAGGAGAAAAAAGCAAAAGGGAGGCAGCATGATCCGGAGAAGGCTGTCAAGCACCTCAAGTCCTAATGGACTTGATTCAGCTTTGGTGGACCAGCCCCAGCTGCTCTCGTCACCAAACAGTGCCTCAGTGCTCAAAATAAAAACAGAAATCTCAGAACCTATCAATTTTGATAATGATAGCAGTATTTGGAATTACCCACCCAACAGGGAAATCTCAAGGAATGAATCACCCTACAGTATGACCAAGCCCCCCAGCTCTGAGCACTTCCCTTCCTCTCAAGCCAGCAGTAGTTTACATGTCTCCATTCCAGACTCTGTTCTCACCCCACCAGGGACTGAAAATACTGCCAGCCGTAAAACTCAGTTCAGCACCTCATCCAACTCGGCCTTGGCTCCTGTGTCCTCTGACCCTTTGTCACCCCCACTTTCCGCATCTCCACGGGATAAACATCCAGGAGGTCCCACAACTTCCAACTCTTTGTTGTACACTGGGGATCTGGAAGCCCTTCAGAGGTTACAAGCAGGCAATGTGGTGCTTCCTTTGGTTCACAGGGTAACAGGAACCCTTGCTGCGACCAGCACTGCTGCTCAGAGGGTCTACACCACTGGCACTATTCGGTATGCTCCAGCTGAAGTTACTCTAGCCATGCAGGGCAACCTCCTCCCCAACACCCATGCTGTTAACTTTGTTGATGTTAACAGCCCCAGCTTTGGGCTGGATCCTAAAACACCAATGGAAATGCTCTACCACCACGTTCACCGACTCAATATGTCGGGACCATTTGGAAGCGCTGTGAGCGGGGCCAGTCTGACCCAAATGCCTGCAGGGAACGTGTTCACAACTGCCGAAGGACTTTTTTCCACTCTTCCATTTCCTGTGTACAGCAATGGCATTCACACTACACAGACTCTGGAACGGAAAGAGGATTGAAATATGACCACATACTGTGTTCAGTGTTATACTCTGAGGCATAGACTATGTTTTAATTTAGACCTTTAATTCTAGCACTTTGAATTTGAGCAGGTCAGCTTATTCTCTCAATACGGTGGTCCCCATTTCATTCCCTTTCTCTTTAACTTGACTTATTCTTTAATGTAAAGATATTTTTTTATTTTTGCCTTCAGAGAGTCGAAGTACCGGTTGCCTGCCATTTTGTCTTCTTCTAAGATGTGTGTTTTTTCTGTTGCATCTTTATTAAGATGCCTTTAATATGTGTATGCCTCTGCCATGGAATACTCAGTGTTGTGGTAAAGAAATTTTAAAGTGACAACCATTGGTTTTACTTCAAAATGGTCTTGATATGATCAAGATTAAAAGAGACAAGCATAAAAAATATGCCCTGTTTGACTAAGTCAAATGAAAAGGGGTTTTTGTTCCTAATTCCTTTAAAAATAGGGGATAGTATTTTAGAATTTTATGCAGAGTTTAATTCTCTTTTTATGGTTAAGATTTTCTTACTTGCACATAAAATAATTTGGGTTCTTAAAAAGTTAATTTCTGGCCTGTGACTAGAATGTTAAAAAGTTGGACTAAATGTTAATTACTGAAACTTTAACTTAATTTCTAAAACCATGGTGCTATCATTTATTAATCTGTAATGTCTTCATACAATATGCAGCTTGTGGGCTGGGTTTTTTGGAAAGAATGTGTTCCGTACTGGTTTATAGTTGGGTGCTGCAGTCTCCTTGGTTAGTTAAGACAAAAGCCCTCATTAACATTTGCTGCAGGACTTAAAAGTTTTTTACCTCCAAACTAACAAGCATAGCCTCACATCAAATTTAAATGGGTCAGGAAGCCTTTTTCAAAAAGTGCTTAAAAACAAAAAACAATTTAATTGACTCGAGGAGCAGTTTCTTAGGTGCATATTCTTTTGCTTTATTTTTTTTCTCAGTGTAACTGAGGCTAATTTTACATCAAATAACACTTCAGATTAAAAATTAAAATTAAAAAATAAAAAAACAGAGGAACTATTTAACATGTTTTGTTTTGGTTTTCATTTAATATTATAGAGGGAAGGTTGTAAATTTCTTTTTTGTTCTTTTAAGTAATTTTTGTTATTTTTTCCTGATTTCTAGTGTTGAAACCAATATGTTTTAAAACTAAAGAATGGGTTAATAAGCTTGAAATAGATAACTACAACTGATAACTGCACATTAAGTAAAAGAAAAGAAATCTCCTATTTTGTCTTTGTTGCCAGAAATCACAGTGTAGTGTCAAACACTCCAAATGACTGTCAAATATAAATTCTTCTTCCACTCCATCTTTGGCAGCTGTTTGTTAAGGCATCTAATAACAGATGTGAGAACTGTAATGTGTACAATGTGTAAGTGTCCTTGGCTGTCAGTCCCATTGCAGTTTCAATGTGTGTTACTATATGCAGTATATACTAAGCTAATGTAGTTGTTTTGTCCTTTGTCTTCTCTGTGCTTTATCTCTAGTCCGGAGTGGTAAAGTCCCATTCCTGCAGTCCTAGTGAACCAGTGATTCTTGGGGGTTAGTGGTTTTTGTGTGGTGGCCTTCCTCTGTAATGTCACCTTATGCTGCTTCCACTGTCTGTATACCTTTTAATTTCTGCTGTTGCTTTGCTGTTGTGTATTCTCAGACCTCTCTCTCCCCCTGCTCCACATTTTTCCCCTTTCTCTTTCTCTCGCTCTCTCTCTTCACTCTCAGAGATAAAAGACTCTTAACTAGCTCAAGGTTAATGGAGCCATTTTTTCCCACAGAGGAATTCTGGGTATGACTTACTCTTCCGGTGTACCCCACAATGCACTACAGAGTAATGCTCAGATATATTAAGCAAATTGACGCCATATAGCCTCAGTTGTTAACATTCCCAGAGTCCCTTGTGCTCGAACTGTAAGCAGAGGGTGCATTTCTTTGGTTTTCTCACAGGCAGGCTGATGGAGTAATACGTAGAGCAATTACTGGTGAGAATGGAAATGCTTTCAAAGGTCGACCAGCATTGTTTAAAAAGGAAATTGTCATATATATTTGCTTATGTGTACAGTGCTAATATATTAACTCAGCTGTCCTTTGAATTTCTGATCGCTCACTGCATTGAGTCAATTCCTGCAGTAGCTTTGAATTTGAGAAGTAGGTCCAAGCCCCAGTAGAGTAATGGTCAAAAAAGGAATTGGACGCCACAAATTTAATTAATGAGCTTTTAAAGGTTCCATTGGAAGGATTTAAGTAGGTCTGAAAATGGCAAGGAAGCTGATTGGGAAATTCAAAGTTTAATTTCGAAAGCTCTACTCTAGCTAAGGAACAATCAAAGGAGTGCACCTATCAGCTACAAAGAACAGCTAGACAGCTGTTGTTGTTTTGAGTTTTTTTATAAATGTTTCTGTGTTGTGTCAAAATGATTTCTGGTGATTTAAACTAACAGATAATCACAGCTGCTGTCTAAATCCATAGTGTTTAAAATTACAAAATGGAAAAAAAAAAAAAACCTTCATTACCTGTGAAGACTGTGTCTGTGTTTTTAACTATTTCTTGTACAAATATATGAAATCTTTTATGAGGAGACTGGTGCCAAGTAGCTGAATAATGGGGAAAGGGATTCTGTTCGTATAAATCTTAGCAGTGTTACCAACTCTACAATATAAAAAAATTAAAATGTTAAAAAGTGACAGCTATGGTACATTTATTTTGTGTTAAGCTAACCGAATCTAACTTCTTGAGTGCCTGGCTTATTTGAAACATTTTTTTCATTGATCATTGATAATGCTGCAAATCAGAAATGTACATACTTCATTTACAACAGGGTTCTTTTTATACTTTTGTAGATTCTCATACATGTCATACATGGTTGTCTTTATGTAACTTAATTTTTTTTCATCCCGCAGGTGCCATTTTCATAATAAACTTCTCTTGGATTTGTTACTATCTGGCATCATTTCTTTTACATATAACCATCCTGACTAATGATTGCTGGTAGTATTTGTTTGAGCAGGTATTTTTTAAATGTTTTGTTTAAAAACAAAAACAAAACAGAAAAAGTAACAAAAAAAAAAAATTAAAGAGGATAAAGCTAGATTTTATTAACACTTGTGAAATGAAGAAATGAAGCTGTCAAGATGTAGGTTAAAATGCTAATCCAAATACTACGACAAACTTGCCACCATCTTAAATTCTCAGCTACCCCAACTCATTGTCATATTGAGCATTTTTATGCACATTATCAAAGCTGAATAATGGACCTGCAACATTAACCACTATAGAAAGTGTGCATTTTTTCTTGATTAATGCACACTGGAAGAGGTCAGCTTTTGTACATTAATCATTTAAAATGCACTTTATATTTTCATTTTTGTACTCTGTTACAGTGAAACTCTTCAGTCACATTATATCCTGCCTAGGCTGCTGATAATTTAAAATGTGTACTTTCTTTCCCCAGACTAGCAACCTTGTAAATTGTTGGTACAGTGTGGCCAGACTTTCTGCCTTACAAGCTGACAATAGAAACATTTACCATTGTAGAAAAGACAAGACACAAAGACTGGACCTCACAACTGAAGGGGAAAAAAAAAAAAAAAGTCAAATACAGTTTTGATTATACAGTGGTTGCCCCTAAAAAGGGAAGAAGCATCGTCGACTACACCTGCATAAGTTCTGAAACAAGGCTCAGAGCAGGAGTGTTTGTGCTACAGGAAATATCCCCCCAGGTCCCCATCCTTGTGTGCTGGCTCTGGCGGTGGCTGCTGCATGTGTGAGGGGCTGGGTCATGGCGAGAGGAGTGGGAGCTTTCTCACCCACTGCTAACACATTCTCTGCATTTCTCCTTCATAAGCTGAATTTCTTTACAGTGCCTTCCCAGCTGTGCTGAAGATAGCCAGAGTCCATACTTTATTTTGTTACTCCTGAATATGCAGCCTCTAAGAACACAAATTTTGGGCATGAAAAATCAAGACAGTGTTGCCCATAGCCAAAATCCTTAAGCAACTTTGAGTGCTTGAATCTTTTCTTTTCTGCATTTCCACTTAGAAATTAAAACCACTGGGCTAGTCATTCTGGGTCAGGTTCTGGTTGCCTTATTAATGCTAAGTGAATCTGTCTAATCGGATGAACAAGAGATAACACTCAGCTGAAGTAACAGCATGTGAACCTGGCTTGCAGAGCTGACAAGAAAAAACCCAAAAACCAACAAACAAAACCCAGAAAAAATGTATGCACAGTTATAGTTCAGTGAGCCAGCCCAATAGTTTAATAGCCTGAAGACTGACTCTTTTGAGTTTCTAAGCATTGCAGGATTCCCACTTCCCAGGCTCCAGACATTGAGTTTGATATGTCTCCAACTTGCAGGGGGTAGGAAGGAGCAGAGGTTAGTGGTGCTGCTTTCAGCTCTGCTCACGTGTTCCAGTTGGCAATGCAACTTGTTTATGAGGTAGCTAAGGGTGCGGATGCCAACTGAGAGGAAAACAGAATTTAAATGGAGATTGGAAGAATGACCAGAATAAAATTTAATGGAAGAATAACATGACTGTTCCAAATAAGTGTTAGTCAATGTTAACAAAAGTCACTAATTCCAAGAAGGGTCTTGAGGGGGCCATTTCTCAATAGTTATAAAGCCTTTTAAATTCTCTACCACACTGCCTGTACATTGCATCAGAGCACAAAAGTTGATGGTCAAAATGAACAGACTGCTCTAAGATTCCTAGTTGAAAAAGAAAGTTTATGCATTAAAGAAAATGATGGAAAGGAGGTGGGGGAAGGTTCTAGAGATGCTGTTGCATTGTTTAGCTGTGTGGAATGGATTTTATAAATAATTACTCATAGGAACTTTAAGAAACAAAACCAACTGCTAGAAAGAGTTGAACCATTTGGAAAGGATTTGGGTTGTCCTAGTTGCTATTTTTATAAAATTTGAGGAAAAACTGTTTGCGATACAGGAAGTTGGGCAACTTTTGTCAAGTCATTTCATCAAAGAACATTTCCTAAAACAACTAATTTCAGTAACTGCCATCTTTGGAAAGCTTGTTCCTGAACCACTCATTTTGCAAGGTGATATATGCAGGTATCTAAAAAAACACCTGAAGTGCTGCAAGGGGAAAAGGGCTTTTTCAGAGCATCATGACTCTGATAAGTTACAGTGATAGAAAAATGTTTCAGGACTACTTATGTAAACAGTTTTGACAACTTGCACTAGTGCAATTGCAAGGTGGTCATGTCACTGAAATAACTGTGATGCCACTGATAGTACAGTTATTGTTATGATTCTGGGAACTGTATTAATTTAGATGTGTCAGTGCTTTCAGAGCTATTTGCATAGTATTTTTTCTTCTTGCCACTATAATTTTTTAATTTTCATTTTAGGGCTGGGGGAGGAGGGTGGAAAGGCTGGCTTTGCATTGTCAACTGATTTAATGAACTGTCATCTATCCAGTGAGTTTACTGAGGAGCCTACAGGAATATGAAAAAAATGGGATGTCACCAGAGCCACAGATGCTCAGGTAAGATCAAACCATTTATAAGAAATACACAAGCATGCACACAGACATACAGATCTGCTACCACAGAAAGCCAGCTGGACTTATCAACTGGTCAGGGTAGTACCTATGTGTATGTGTGTGTATATATATATATATATATATACAATAAATGTCCTTTCTTCCTCTTTTCTACTACTCCATCTTTTCATCAGAGGGCGTGAGTACTGGAAGCTGTTTTCATAATACAGAACAAATCACATCAACGCTTTTCACCAAATCGAAAAGGAACTTTCTGAAAGCAGTAGGACTCAAGCCAAGGATTCAGAGTTCTGTTTTAATTGACCCGAATTAGTATGGATATTCTCCACCAGAGTTTTGTTCAAATCCTAAATTCAGTAAAAGAGTAGAAGAACAGCCTTTATTTACATAATCACCGTAAAGTGGGTCTTTTGGCAAAACAAAAGCCCAGAGTAGTTCAGAATTATTTCATATAAATAACCACATTTTTAGAAGTAAAACCAGAGAGCTCAATGACTCAGGTCCAAAGCCATGCAAATGAAGTCAGCAGTTTTGAGTTTTATTACGTTTGTAGGACATTAAAAATATGATCCATCTTGTAGGATTTGTGTAGACTAGATACAATGAAAAAAATAAGGGATCTTTTAATAGTCACCAACAGTACTGACTTAATGCCCAGGCAAAAAGATCATCAGGATCATCAGGCCCCAGTAAAGGCTTATGAGGAGACAGTGGGAGCTTGTCTGCATTGCTTTTCAGATAGAAGACTATTGACTACTACTTTTTCTTGAATTACCTTTCACTGACTCTGGAGACATGGAAAGTATTGAAATTTCCTTTTCCATTACAAGTTTTTCTAGGAAAAAAAAGGACCCCTCTCTTGTTTGTAATAAAAGGGTACATAGTATTTTCTTGAAAAAGGAAAGGGATCAGGCTTTCCTCTTGCTTTAAAAGCACTCACAGATTTATAGAGGAAATGACAGGAACAGAATGTATTAACCGTATGACCTCAGCAGAATGAGTCTAGACCCTTGATTGATTTAAAAGTTTATCTGTGTCCTCTGAATAGCCACATAGAGTTAAGTCTTGGTCCTGCTCATATCAATGAGAGCTTGACTAATTACATTAATGGCTTCAGGAATAAGACCAAAGTTTTGAGCCAACACTCATCAGCAAATAACAAATAACAAATAACAAAGTATAGCCTATAGTATGAACCACAAGCAAACAAGTCAGGCTAAACGGCAGAGTGCATCAAGTCTGCTTTTGAATCCTGTACCACACCACTCACATGGTAAGAGAGCAGCTCTTTTTTTTGTTGTTTAATTAAAATGTCTTTCCCAGTCTTCTCAAACTGCATGGTCTGAACTTTCCAGAGATTCCTGCCTTTAAAATGAGTGGGGAGTGAGGCAGAGGTACAGGTAGGACTGGGAAGACTCTACCTTCCCACACATGCTCTGTGTGTGAAGACTGAGGCTTCTTGTCTGCCTGGGTCTTTAATATGAAAGCAAAAGACTCTGAGGTAGGAACTCCACTAGACATCGAAGCTTGTGTTTTCTTGAACTACGAGCACTGCTACTTGATGGCAGCACCACTATCACCAGTACAGCTTTCCCAGAGCCAATTTGAATATCATGCAAGAGATGGGAGGAGTTCCGCACATGCTGAAGAGATGAGTGTTCATTGAAAATAGTTTCCCATTTCTGTTCAGTACTGTGAAGCTCCGAGGCCCCTTAGCATCCTTTGTGGTCTCTCCTGTACCTCAGTTGACATTTCACTTCTTTCTTCTGGCCACATGATAAAAACTAATTTCCACTCAGGAAGACCAATCTCCTTAGATTATAGCAAATGGGAAAATCTAGGATTCTCCAATGATTTACTTTGACCTGAAAGCACACCCTAAAAGCTATTATTCATTCCCATAGCAAGGACTCAGGGATCTTAGATTTTGCATGATCAAAAAGAAGATCAGTTTCTGAGAACACACATCCCCCTTAATGCTCATTGGCACTTTGAACAAGTTCTGATTTTTGCCCTCTTACTGAAAAGGAAAAGTCCTTCCTGTTCTATGTACTTTTTCCTCTTCTGCAAGACTTGCAGCTGGTGGGCCTGGCTTGGCCTCCTTTAGTTCCTAGATACTTTTCTTCATTTTAGCTTTAGCTAAAATTTCCAGTTGCATGTTGACATGATAATTTGATTCCCATGAGGTTGTAGCCTTTGTGTTTTCTGTATGGTGTGTTTTGTCCTCTTTTTTTCCATCACCTTTGTTTTTGGCTTTGCCTATCCTCTTTAGCTTCACACAACTCTGGATGCACAGCGCTTCCCCAGTGTGATCTATAACCATTATGCCACACACTGGCCCTTGTTGCCAGGCCAATCTTATATCCAATTGAGTATTTTGCCATCAGTCCCATACTAGCTAACCTTATAAATTAATCTGTTATGTGGCACTGTATTGAGAGCCTTTTCAAGTTCAAGTAAATTATGTTTCTTTTTTCACCCCTGTCCACTCTCATTGTCACTTCCTCAGAGAAATGAATCAACATTGTTAAGTGTGACCTCCCTTTGTAAATCCATGTTGACTATCTCTAACCAATCTATATTAGATTGATATTAAATCAGGACACAGACTCAAAGGGACCTGCTATATAAATGCAACCTAAGGTTGCTTTGTGTGGAGAAGAGAAATGGGAATCACTGATACACTGAAGTTAACAGTACTAAGTCTGTGGTTTGCCAAAAACTTATTAGTGGCCAGATCCCTCCCCAGGTTCATGACCAAAACTCCTCCAGAGAAAACAAATTATTTATCTGCATTTGCCTAGAATATCTCTAGTGCAGAAGTGGGTGCAATCACTGAGGATGAGGAGAGAACTGGGGTCTGCTTCTATTCATCCATAAATAAGTCAAATCACAAAGACATTGCAAAAACTTCATTTTCCACAGAAAGGTGTCCCACGGCTTTCAAGAAAAGCTATATATGCTTTGCCTAACATGTATGTCAAAAGGCATCTTGGGCATTTGCTTCTTGTACGAGCAGAGACAAAACACACCAAGAGTCTTCCACCTTGGCCAAGGTGCTAGAGAGCATGGGTACTACATCAACTGCAACAATTTTCCCAATATCCCATTAAGACATTTGGGATCTTGCTTCCCCTGAAGCATGTACCTGCTCTGAGTACAAGTCACTACTCATTGATGCCAATGAAGCAACTTTTTCCACTGAGATTAACAACAGTGAGAGGTGGGCTCAGGGCCTTCAAGGTACAGCTGGGAGAATCACACACCATGTCCCCTTGCTTGTTGCTAGGCTTTGAAGAAGGCAGCCTTCACAAACAGAGGGAGTAAAGAGGCTCTCAGCAGTGAATCCTGGCAACAGTTTAGGTATAACTTAGGTATATTTTACTAGCTTTTCTACCTCTGTGATTGGAAATATTTCCCTAAATGCTGCAAACTTAATTAGTCTCTTCACTCTGAGTAGGAAAAAAAAAAAAAAAAGGTAAATTATCCCAAACAATTTGTCTTGATCTTGTTTGACAACATATGCATCAAGCACACCAAAATCCAGAGAAGGTCAAAGACGTCTCTTGGAAAAGGAACCTTTGCCTCATAGCACACCCAAGGTGCACAGAGGGAGCCTTCTAAGATACATTCTCTTGCAGCTCATTGCTTCTATCCTATATATTCACATGTATAGTTCCCCTGTGACTTCAAATTAGAAATACAATAATCAGTGTACAGTGGGAGAGAGGTTGTTCTGGGAGAGTTAGCACAGTCAGTGCTGCAGCAGGACTTAGATATTTTGGCAAGCATCCACTGAAACAAGGGAAAGAGATGCCCAAATCAGTTTGGCTTCCTTTCAAAGCCTTGACCCTGTAACAGCCACTAAAGAAATGCTTAGAAAAATGACTTGCAAAAACAGTAGGTCAATAAAGAAAAGCATACCTTAAAGATAAGGATTGTAATGTTATAAAGACATAGTTGAAGTAAATCTTCCTGTTCAGGGGAAAAAAAAAATAAAAATAAAAGGCTCACATTCTTTATAATGAAAGAGTTCTGAAGAGGAGGTAGCATTTCTTAGGGGAAAAAAAAAAATCTTAGGCAATTAAAAAGGAAGAAAACCAAAAAATGTTTCTAGAGTTATCACATTTCTAGTATCTGCAGCTAAAACACGTAGTCTTGTCTTCAGCATAAAGATACATCACAGCTGTATAGAGTTTCATAGTCAAAGAAATGCAATTTAATATCAAGTGTATCATATAAAGTTATACTGCAAACCAGGTTACCAAGTGTCTTTAAGGAATCAGCTACTGGATAGGCATACACCCTAGAAAATTCCATCAGACAGCAAATTACATATTGTGCCCTTCAAGCAGAAATTGTATAGGTATTTTCTGAACAAATCTGATCATGGGTGACAGATCAGATGATAACCATCCCTTCCGACCATAAGACCCCATTGAAACAGTGACCTTGGTGACACTAGTAAGAAATCTGCTCTCTAAATTTGCAATTTCTAGAATTAAGGATTAGACAAATTAGGAACAATAAAAAATGGGGGGGAAAAAATGAAACAAAACCAATTATTTGTCATGACTGTTAGTTTCTACAGTGAAGTTTTTTAAGGACCAAAAGTGTCTTTTGTCTGTGTTGGGTCTGTGTTCTCCTGCAGTGGGCGAGGTGTACTTACAGAAATCAACAGTGCGCTTCAGAGGAAGCATCCATGGGAGGAGAGGTTGGGAACTGACATTTGAGATAGAGATATCCTTTAACTTAGCATTAAGTGTCTGCCGTTAAGCATCTGCCTTCTCTGCTTCTATGGTTCACAGCTCAGACATCTCCATACATTAAAACTGAACTGGCTCCTCATGATGAGCAGGGACAGCTCGAGCACTATACAGCAAAGTCTCAGAAGGGCAGAATGGAACATGGGACTCCATTTCAAGGCCTGCCTTGCTTTCAGTTGTCACATTCTGCATTATTTCCCTCCTAGATGTTATTCCTGGCTGTCAGAGTCAGGTGTATCCTGACTGGTGGATGGGGCCGCACCACAGATTTTTAAAGACACTTGGGGTCATCTAAACTAAAAACAAGTTGCTTAGAATGTTAAGATTCATATGACCAGAAACTACAAAATTAGAACAATTTTCCTGAACCTCACAATTATTAACTTCAACAGTGTCTCTATTACAGACTCAAGAAAAAGAATACAAAGCTCAAAAACTCTTGCATTGCTTTAATAACATGGTGCTACAGCATGCATCATCTCTAACATGCAACACTTTGGCTTCCTGGTGCTGTAATGAGATGTAGACTTTGTCACCTAACTATGCATTTACTGCCATTACTTAAATTCATCTTCTGATACAGACAAGAGAGTTTCTTTCAAACTAAATTAAGTCACTACTTTATCCTAGATCCTTGCTTAGACCAGGAACACAAACCTTCCTTCCTCATAGAGACTGCCTGTAACTAAACCACTGATGCAGTTGGAAAGATGTATCTCTGAAGTCTACATATCCCTTTCTCCCTTAAAAGTGGGAAATCCCAAATGCCTCCTTTAAGAGATTCTTGCTTTGTCTCAAAAATAAAAATACTTTGTCTCTTTGGCTATTTTGGCCAGATCCAAATGAAGAAAAAATGTTGGAGAGAGAGCACTAAGCAAATGGATCTAAAAATGCATAAACTTCTAATTAATTAGACGTGTGTAGCGTTAATTAGCAATGATACTGCTACTATTAGCAGTAGTAGTTGTGTTGTATTGCAGTAGTAGTATTACATCTACTATCCTTTAGTAATGCAAGTAGTGAAGTTTAAATTGTTGAGGTGTTAGAAGGGTAAGTTCAAAGTACTGCTGGTCTTTCCTGTGCATATGAATGTGTGCTTAACTGGGAACGTTTACTTCCAGCTTCCTTGACCTGTGCTTGCTTCTAACCTTTTTTGGTCACTGATATGCTCATTACTTCATTTATGTACAAGATTACACACTGTCAGAGGTTAGCAAAGTAGGCAATTTTGAGGCTTCATTTTGGAATAGTACTTGTCAGTTGACCTTGTAACACTATCATTTGATAACTGCATATGACACCAGCATTTGATACTCTGCCTATGATGACAAATAAAACTGAAGGTACAAGTCAGTACCTGTCTGTCCCGAGTTCAGTTTGTGTTAATTATCACCAGCAGCTGCTGGGAGGGGCTGCAGCTGGTAGGAACAGCTGGGATAAACAACTGAGACAGCCAATGGGATATTCCATACCATACTGACTCATGTCCCTATATAAGGGGAGGGGTGGGCCAGCATGGGGAGCTTGTTTTCAGTTTGCTTTGAGGTGTAGTTTCAGTGTGGCTGGATCAGGGAAAATTGGCATCTTTGGTGCACCTTGCATTATTTGCTTTGTCTATCATGTGATTAGTGCTGATGTTCTATTAAACTGTTCTTATCGCCTGGCATCACACCTCTTTTTTTTTTTATTTTATTTTTTTTTTCCCCTTCCTGATTGTCTTCCCATGTCCCAGGATGGGCTGTAGAGGCAGGGAAAGCAGTGGGTAAGTGTTTGTATGGTGTTTAGCTGCCAGCAGAGGTTAAACGATAATAATGTCCAAGGACCCGATAACCATGAAGACAGTCTGTGTTTTCACTCCATGTCCAAACTAATATTTCCTGAAGAAATCTGAATGTGCAGTTAGGAGGAGCTCATCATGGTGAGTCTCTTGCTTTAAAAACCATTTCTTTTGTAATTTGCTACAGTGGGAAATTGACAACCTTATAATGGGGATGAAAGTTTTTCTTTAGTTTACTAAAATGGCTGGTAAATACTGTGATGCTATATATCACAACTAACATTTGCTTTGATGATGTTGGTGTGCCTGGGGAAGTGCAAGGCAATTTGCTCCAAGATATAAGTGGGTGCCACAGACCAGAGCTCAATGAGTACTGAAATACTGATCACTATCTCAACACAGTTTCATAATACTAATACTGAATTGTTACACAGGCTTATTCATAATTGTTAGTTAGATTTGAAATCTGATTAGTTCTTAATTCATTTCCTATCTGTTCATAAGCGCAGATACCTGACAACCCATTGCTGAGACATAAAGGTGAGTGGCATGTGCTCAGTGAAGCCAACCCATACAGTGAATGGTTTATGAGAAATGATGATATATGAGAATACAAAACTTGATAATAGGTTTATTTATTGATTGGAAATAAAATTAATGAACTGTGAAGCTGAGAACTGCACCAGAGGGAATTAGTCCTAAGAAGACATTAAGGGTAGTGGGAGCAGGGGGAGAAAGCGTGTGTGTGTGTGTATGTATTACACGTAAGCTATGTTGAAGGTTGCCTAAAGGCTTCTGATTCCACAAGCAGAGTCTCTGAGGATAGGAACTGAAAGCCTTTAATGCTAGGAAGGCTTTGTCAGTAAGATATTTGCATATTTTGCCTACAAACCCAAAATGCTGTATTAATTCATTTTTATTTACCTTTCTGCCGCTTCCAAAAGAAATCTCGCAGGAAGCCATTAATGACACAGCTTCATAAGAGATAATTTTCAGAGAGGCTTTGCAGGTAGTGACTGAAGGGGAAAAAATGTGTGTCAAATTTAGGTTATTAACAACATAATCCTTAAACAGACGGTATCTCAAAGACTAATTCATCTTCAAATTTGACTGTAAAAGCTGTATGATCCTTCACTCTGTGTGCATGTGAATTTATATTGCGTGTCTTCTTTTTTTTTCTTCATGTTTACTAGAAAGGAAAGCAGGAGAGTTTTGAAGCATTGGGCTGGAGGCTGGAAAACAGTTTCATCTCACTGCTGTTTCACCTTCCATTCAGGTTTAGGTCCCTTTCTCCAGTCAGCCAACAAAACTGCCAGGCAGGCAGCTGTCTCGGCCCATGTGCAAAGCCATCAGGTAGTTACAGGGCCTATTTCCAACAGTGGCTCTCTAGGGAGGACTATTTGGGCAGGATGGGCTGGTGGGAAGCTCTCTGTAGGGCACCCTTCAGAACACAGCAAGTGACAGCCCAAAATACTTGCTCACTTGAGGCACATTTGCCATGTCTGACATCACACATGGGGAGTCTGGATTGCCCCAACAGCTCACTGCAAGCCAAATCACGTTGGTTTCTAAAACATCCACAGATTCCCATAGACAAAACCAGACCTGGAGTCCCTGATACGTCCATGATTCACAGCAGTAGACATTTGAGACGAGACTGATGTATTTTGTTATAACTTAAATAATACCTTTGGTTTAGTTTAGTGCCAGCTTCTTTTGTAGACAAGCATTTGGACAAGCTGAATGAGAATAAATTGCTCTGAAATCTGGCTGCAAGAAAGTAGGAATCCCATTTAATACCATTTTAACAGCAAGATTTTATTTTAAATCATAACACAGCAAAAGCAGTCTCACCCTTTTCCTCACTTAAGCATAAAGTACCAAAACCTTTGGTTCTTCCCACTATGAGAGAAGTAAAATGTTTTTTTCTTGTCTGAATTCGAAGAAAAGCTATCCTGCTGCATAGATCCTGTCTCCCACTGCATCCCTTGTTGGACTGGCATATATGTTGTATTCCTCTATAAAGGGAGCCACGTCCAGGACACAAACTGTAAGGTTGTATATGTGAGCCAGTGTGGCACCAGGGCTCCACTGTACAAGATGCTGGTCAGAAAGTGAAGAGAAGCAACACCTTCATTACATGACCACTGTTCTTTCACCACCTCCTTGGCCACAGGGTCTGGTTGAAGCCAGTGAGGTTTTGTGCAGCTGTGAGGCTCCTTGGGGATGAGGTAAGGAGGAAAAAGGACCACCTGGTTTTGTCCTGACACCTCCATCCCCTGTGCCCTGATTGTACCAAAGTGGGGCTGCATCCAGACCGTCCTTTTTGTTCAGAAAAAGACATGACCTTTACTGTTCTGGAGGAAGCCAAAACACCTCTATTCCTCACAGAGCAGTTACTCCCGGGAGCAATCCCACAGAAGTCAATAGCATTCATAGATTCATAGATATTAGGGGCTGGAAGGGACCTAGAAGATCATCTAGTCCAACCCCCCTGCCCGAGCAGGATCACCTAGAC
>JAOEGS010000955.1:27701-52061 GCA_025447755.1 Corythornis vintsioides | reverse complement strand
CTCTTCTCCAGGCTAAAGAGCCCCAGCTCTCTCAGCCTCTCCTCATAAGGGAGATGCTCCACTCCCCTAATCATCTTACTCCAGCGAGTCCCCTCACCAGGGCACAAAGTTTTCCAAGCCTGATCCCCCTGCAGAGGATACACCTGGAGTATCTTCTTAGACTGATAGATGAGCAGCTGAAATGTGCTTAAATGAGAGACCCAGCCTTTCCAGCTGCCTGCCAGCCCATGCTGAGAGATTGTGGGTGAGCAGGAAGGCATCTGGGGAGGGCAAAAGATGGTGACAGCAGCAATGACAAATTGTGAGCAGGAAGGCCTCAATTTCTAGTGGAGTGTTAAATGTGGTTTAGGAAGGTTTTTGCAGCTCTGTACTGAAAGGCTACAGTGCTTTGCAGTTGTATTTGTTCTTCTGTGTGAATCAAGGAAACATTGCTTCTGGTAACTATTAAGGTCAGTTCATGCCAGTAGCTATTGCTGGAGAAATAGCCCTATGACACCATTAACAAGACCATTGTCAAAGCTAATTAGTAGCAAACCCCAAAGATGTTTCTTAGATCATGGCATAGAAATACAGTGGAGATTTCTGGTAGAGGACTTCAAGATGGGACATTTCATAAACCAATTATTATGGGGAAGAAAAAAACTCAGAAAGCTCAGGAAAGGATGAACATCAGCCATTTCTTCCTCCAAAGACAAGTGCTGAGAAATCTTTGAAAACCAGCAGCAGCTCTGTGTGACTGTCTCCTTTCCTGCTCTGTGCTAACCCAGGGACATGGCAGGAGAAGGTGCTACAGCAGTGAAATCAGATGAGCAGAAAGGGGTTCCCCAATGTGCATGTGTCCACTAAGTGTGCATGAGTAGTGTGCAGAAAGGTCTCTTTGTGCTGATATTCATGCCTGGTAATTCTAATATGACAATTATTCCATAATCCTTTAATTTTTTTTTAATTATTTAAAATTTCAGGGATGAAAGTAGATTAACAAATAAAATTATTTATTAAAATGTTAAAAACCTTTATAAAATACAAAAAAAAAAAAAAAAAAAAAAAAAAAAAGGAGAGTTCAGGTATTTCAGCTTTAATGCCCCATGATAATTTTTCCCCTTCCTTCAAAAAACAAACAAATAAAGTGAAACTTTCAGGGCCAGAAACTATTTCTCTTTGCTACTCCTCAAAGGTCATTAACGGGGTTTAATCCTCACTTGCAGTTCTATAAGACAAGCAAACCACAGGCAGTGATAGAACAGGGCTTGGGGCTATGTGTTAGCATGGGGCTGGTGGGTCTGAGGTGGGCACTCTCATTGTATGCCTGCACTGCCTCCCTAGTGGGAGCCACTGGAATCGCGGGAGGCTGTTACAGAATCACAGAATGTTAGGGGTTGGAAGGGACCTAGAAGATTATTCTTGGCTTGTGGAACTCTGCATGCAACATTTGTCACCTACCACCTCGGAAATAACCAGGGTATGTCTTTGCTGCTAGAGGGTTGCCCATTGCTCACAGCCATTTTAAATTGGGACACTTGCCTCCAAATTTTTTCTCAATCCACTATACCCCTATATTTGGTCTACCATTTTGCTCACCAAACTTACTGTGATCAACCAAACATATTTGACTTTTATTTTTGGCTTTTGTTTTGTTTTTCTGTTTGTCAAAGAGATATAGCACAGAATTCACTAGAGATTTAACACTTTCAGTGCAGGCACTCAAACTTATGTTAAACCCATAAGCAAAAGTAGAAACAACTGGAAAGCTTCCTGGCCATTTTACAGTTTCAATAAAGATGACTCTAAATATTTGTCACATACCTTGCTTAAAACTGTTCTTTCTTGATGAACTGATTTTTAGTTAGTCACAGAAAGTTGTCCTGTCACTCTTGTGTTTCATTTTAACATGTTTTTTTATGACGTTTGCTATGTAAGTTTCTATCTCTTCAGAGAAATAATTTAATAGAGAAAAAATAAAGTATATATTCTGCTTACAAATGTAGGTGCAACAGATATACAACAGATGTAACCATGTACAAGCAACTGTGTCATAAAGATTTGGCCTTCACCAACCTGCAAAACCTCACCAGACAAAAAGACAACCTAATTTTGATGTAATCATTTTGAAAATAATTACTTCATCTGCTAGTGAATTTATTATATCCAATTGCCTTGCTTGATTTATCTGTGTTAATAAATTTTAAAGGAGTAGTAATAAAATTAAGAAGTGGAAGAGTCATAAGAAAATGTGATGTCTAAAGAACAGTCATACTGGAAAAGAGTTAGCTGTTCATAGATTCATAGATATTAGGGGTTGGAAGGGACCTAGAAGATCATCTAGTCCAACCCCCCTGCCCGAGCTGGTCATTAACAGTTAAGTTCAACTCACTCTGCATAATAGAGTAAAGCACAAGCCATTTCAGATAAATTCTCCTGCTCCTGATAAGACATTTTAAACAGATCTGATATTGTGATCATAATCTTTTTCCTCTGGGTAACAATGCTAAATATTATTCAGGTTATCATCCCCTTTTGCAATTATTTTTCTTTATTGTGAAAAACTGTATTCACACTCACACTTGTATGACGTTTGGAAGTTATGTGTCAAGATTTTTGGAGACCTTTTCTCTCGTCAAGTTTCACTAACACATATATTTGCCAATTCCCTTCTAGTGGTTCCAGGAGATCGGTTGCATTAACTCCTGTGATTTGTAGTTAACAGGCAAGAAACCTGGGGTAAAAATGAGCTCGGTGACTGCTTCAGCCTTTTGACAACATTTGCTTGGCCTGAAGATGAAGGAAGGAGGGAAGGTAAGGAAAAATTATCCAAGGACAGAGAGAACAGAGTGGTTGTTGAAAGAAAGCTAGGAACTGGTATCTGCTGACAAAATACATCAGCTTTAAAAAATCAGCTATTGGTCTAAATCTTTCCTATTGGTCTCCTATTCCAGGTGCTTAACCTAACCATGCAGTCAACCCAGCACTGCACTGCTGCTGCTGTATGAGACCCCCCCTGGGACTTCCAGCTCTTCAGCTTCCTGTACCACCTCCACCTTCCCACCCACCAAAGGAAAAGGACCATTCCGTTGGTGGTTTTGCTGGTGCCAGCATCAACACTGACAGGAGGCTCTGAGGCCTGAAGACCCTCCACATCCCCAGCATGTACTGGGATTTAAATGTGCATGCCCAGAGTGGTGGGGATGGAGGTGGTGGTGCACAGATGTGTGGGTGCCTATGCACAAGTCTCTATATCCCTCACTTTGCTTGCTTCTGTCTTGTGCTCTGAGTGGCTCTGGGGAGCCCTGACCCCATGGGAGAGGAAGCAGCACCTCTCATTATTCTCAAGAATAATGTTGTTTGCCTCATAATATAAATAATGAAGAAGCACCTCTGTCTTGTCTCCACAAAAATTCTCTCTTTTTATATTAAAAAAAAATAATAATAATCAGTCTAGGCTTTCTAAAGAACAGGGAAGGAAAGGCCGTTATTCAACTCCCACACAGTAAGAAAAACGTGGCTAAAGTACAGTGCACTTAGTACTTTGGCTGAAAACCAAAACACCTCAGCACACACGTAAGTGCCATTAAAATCCATATAAATGTGTGAAAGGTTTCTAAACTGTCAAAGTCACTCAGGAGTGCTGGTCTGTGCTGGAAATTACAGGGGTGAGCTGGGATGCTCCTTAGCCAGTCATCAGTGCCTGGGTTGGGGGGGCAAGAAGGGGGCACATTCCTCTGTAAGGTCAGGCTCTCTGCTCACGCATGAGGTTGAGGAGGGAGGGAGGGCTATGCCACAGGGGTCTGTGTCCAAGGCAGCATGAACAGCCCCATACACCCAGAAGACCCTTCTTATTTGCCTCTCTGCTCCCTGCAGCTCCAGAAGCTGGAAGAGGTGTGTAATACACCCTGTGACTGCATGGAGGTGGGTGCTACTATGATGGTTTAACACCACAGAGGTAAAATGAATCACAAATCACACCTTTTTCAAAAAGAAAAAGGTAACTAAACAAAGCAAAAAAAAAAAAAAATCTTTCTATACATACATCAGGGATCTCAGATGCATCACTGTGATCTATAAATTATAAGCCATTGCCTAACACAGCTTGTACCACTTGGTGGCAACACTTCCATGTTTGATTTATTGAATCTTTTTATTGAGTCTTTCTTCTGATACTTCAAAGGACAAGTGTCAGCCCTGATATGTGCAATTAATTAATGCAGAGAATAAAAATTAAAGTTTTGAATGGCTTTGATACTGCTTTTTGTCCAGAAGTCATATTAGGTAGTTTACAAGAGCATGTTGGTTTGGGTTCTGAGACATTTCTAGTAGGAAACTTTTACATACCACAGAGATATAACTGAGAAACTTTAAACAGCAATCTTATCTTATGTACTGGCAGAAAACAATTTATTCCAATGTGCAACCAGAACCATGAAAGCAAGTAATGACCATCTGCTTTCAGAGCACCAGGTGTTCAGAGCACCAGGTGTTCTGGAATGACAGGCTAGATGGCTATGCCTGAATAAGGTCTTCAGTTTCAAGTGTGTTTTAAGACTGCAGGTACACATCCAAATGTCATTCAAGCTGTAGTCTTGCATGGTGCCCAAATAACAGCTGTGCCCTGGCACCTTCTTGCAGTTTAAGGTTGATCTGCAAAACTCATTCTTCAAGCAAAGATCCCTCAGTGTCCCCACCCACTCAACTCTGCTCCTCTCAATAAGCCTAACAAGTAATGTCATTAATGTTGATAATCAGTATCTACTAGAGCTCTATACTTTTGTGGTTCTAATGTGCCAGGCCATCAAATCCACACAGTCCAATAAAATCTGTTATCCCTCTTCTCCACCTGGCTGCAGGCAGGGCCCCTCTAATTCCGAGGGTAGTATCCATAATTGGCAACTGGGTTGGCATAGTTCACTGGGTTCACATAGTTCACCTGGTTACCAGGATATGTATAGGTGATAGAATTTACACTGTACACAGGATTTGTATTGACTACAGGGCTTGTATTAACTACAGGACTCACAGTTTCATTTCCCCTACTCACATTTTGACCTGAGGCAC
This sequence comes from Corythornis vintsioides, assembly GCA_025447755.1. NCBI lineage: Eukaryota > Metazoa > Chordata > Aves > Coraciiformes > Alcedinidae > Corythornis > Corythornis vintsioides. The sequence continues at coordinate 47,015 of JAOEGS010000955.1, read as the reverse complement.
ATGTATTTGGACCAAAGAACTGATCATAGCAAACTGGAGCAGCCTCTCTTCTGGAAGAATTTTTCCTCTTTGTTCTACCCTGTGATTGTAGTACTCGTGCCTGTAGAGCATAAGTAGGTTTTCCATCCCATCTGCTCATTTTCTCTCCAAAGGCACGGAAAAGACCACAGAGTTCAGCGTGACATGTACTGTTCTTGTTTAGCTGGTCTTGACGAAGAACATCTCTGCCTAATGGCTCCAACATGGGTCCACTCAGGGGAATAACAGGATCTGTTATCCCTCCTCTCTAATTTTCCAAACAGTTTTTCAACTGATCTCTTGGTTTCCTTAGCCATCTCCTCCGGGGCTGATACATGGCCCTGTAGAGACCTGTAGGTCTGTTCTCCAGACCATAGTGGACATTGTGTGGACACACACTGATGGGGCACTCTGCACAAACTTCCTCAACATGGGTCGATGGCATAGGATTTTATCAGGATTTACATGTTGTCCATCACCATAGATCACCTGTCTCACAGCTAATTCTCTCAGGTACTTAATACCTTTTTCCATGGTGGACCATTTGTTTGGGCAGCATTCAATGTCCTCCTTATAGGGGTACCTGGATCTTAGAGCTGACAAGAGTCGTCTCCAGAGGCTGATGGTTTTGCTATTTCTTGCAAGCTCTTGATCAATACCTCCATCTCAGCCAGGGATCCCAACTGTCTGGCCTCTCTGCCATCCAATTCAATGGACCTGGCCCCCAGTATCCCAGCATTGGAGCAACCATGTGGTGAGTGGCTCACCTTCACAATGGGTATAGTACTTTCTCAGATTCCTTAGCTCCTTCATAGATAAGGGTTTGGTGGTAACCTCTGCATCTGATGGCTCTGCAACAGATGGGTTTGCTTTAGAAGGGCCTGCTCCATTATAATCTGACCACACTGGACGATCTGGTTTTTTTAGGTGTTTTTTTCCAGTTGCAGAGGCATTAGGCTTTACATCTGGTTCTGACTCATACTCTGATTCAACTTGGGAAGAACCCTGTCCCTGCTTGTTGATGGAACTGGCTGTTTTTGTTTTCTACTTTTCTTCATGGGAACTACTTATAAAGGTACAGGAGGAGTGGGAGTGACCACAGTAGCTGCTGGCTGTACTGCTGGAGTTGGAACAGCTTCAGTGCTTGTTGTGGGAGTTGGAGCAGCAGCAGTGTTTGTTTTGACTGAGGTAGCAGCAGAGCTTGTGAGGGGTGCCTGTGGAGCCTGAGAAGCTGAGGTCCTTATGGTAGGAGATGGTGCAGGAGCATCAGGGCTTGTTGGGGGGGGCCGCCTGCCAAACCTGACCAGCCACAGCACATTTCCTGCAGGTCATGGAGCATATCACAGAAACTCACTGGGAAGCAGCACACATTCTGCATTTTTTGGTGGCTGCCTGACCTGTGTTACTGCACCGATGAATAATCTGACACCACACAATAAAGACATTAGTAAATAATAATAGTAATATTATGATATTTTGGTAATAACAATGGCCACAATCCTCACAGTTTAACAGAGTTTTAAAATCTGGTGGAGTCAGATTAGCATAGCAGGGAGTAGTAGAATTTCCTGAGACAAAACCAAAAGCATTCTTAGTAGTTAAGGCCACTATGTAATGCCCATAGTACAGAAACACACCCTCTGCCCATTTCATCACAACATAAATCAAAGATAAACACCCCAATAAATCAGTGGCTGTTGCCCCACACCAATAACCAAAAACTTTCAGATAAATAGTGAAAATAAACAAAATATAAGATAATGTGTGCAGCACGTAAGGGAGCATCACAGCATTTAACTCAGAAAAGAATGCTAAAGACACAAACCAACACTTTGCCCAAAACCAGCCACATTTTAGGCTCTGTTTTAGTTTCCAATTCTTAAAGATGCTCAGAAAAAAATTTATACTCTTTCAAGTGAGCGAACTGGAATTTGAACTATTCAGGCAATATATCAAAGCTCTGAATGTGCCCCACGTTGGGTGCCAATAAATCTGTCACAGTTTAGGGTCAGGGCAAGCCCCACACCAATAACAGACACTCTCATTTAACCCCCCTCCCTCCCCAAAGGGGAAGAGAAAAGGAATAAGGGAGAGACACACTTATCAATTAGAAAACTAGAAAAAATTTAAATGAAAATTATAATAATGGAATATATACAAGTATGTACAAAATCAGTACCAAACCTAACCTCCCTGATGGTAATTACGTCACCGTAATGCTGTTGTCGGCAAAGGGAGAGTCCCAGACTGGGCCCCACAGCAGACTGGAGATGTGTTCAGGAGCAGGATTCTGGCACTGGGTTCAGGAACACATCAATCGGGATCGAAGACAGAATGGACAGAGTCCTCCTTGGTGCTCTGAGGGGCAGAACCCCTAAAGAGAGGAAGAACTCCCAACAACCCGAGCTGAGAGCCTGCACATCTCTCTGTGCATTTTCTTAGCTTAGAGACCCTCCAGATCCAAGCTTTATATACTGTATATGATGTATATGGGCTGGAATACCTTCTTGGTCAGTTTGGGGTCACCTGTCCTGACTGCTCCTCCTCGCAGGTGCTGTCTTTCACTTTCTGCACCCCTCAGTGTGATACACAAGTTCTAGCAGTGGCCTTGGTATTCTTGGTAGTAATTCTAACCATAAGGTGTTATCACTGCTAGAAGCAGACACTGTCTGCAAAACAAGCTGCTAACTTGAGAAAGTGCAGTTAGTTAGAAAATCTGAGCTGAAAAGTAATAAACCTTGCTGCACAAGGTGATGCTGGTCAGGCTGCTGGCATGGGTGGTCTAGACAGAGATGATGCCAGTGAGGTCTATTCACTCCGAAGTGCTGAGCGAGCTTGGAGAGGCTGTGGCATCTGCAGCAGCTCAGAAAGCACCTTGGCCTTGTCTACATCTTCTTGACCATGGTTTGCTGACAAGGGGAATAAAAGGAAGCTGAGACTCCAACAATTTTCATGTGCTCCCTTTGGCACATTAACAGAGACTAAGCAAAGGAAATACACTAACAATAAGGGGGGAAATGTTTGGTTTATGATATTAACATATGTATAGCAACAGGAATACTATAGGTCCCAACCTTATATAAAATTTTGATGCACTTCCAGGTTTTAAAGTGAAAGAAAAGTTTGCAAAGATTACCCCTGGTATTTAATATCAGTATTAAACACATCTAGGTTCACGTCCTGATATTTCAAGTGCTTGAGTTTATGATCACATCAGTTAACTCAAATTCTTTCAGCTGTGTTGAAAGAATTAATGACTCAACTGAGAATTTACTTAGGATGTACTTGGAAATCTACACAGGTTTGCAAAGGGAAGAAAATGTTCAGCAGGGACAGCAAATGCTGATTTTTGGACGGATACACACATTCTCTTTAATCAGGCCATGAACTGGAGGAGGGAGCAGAGGTTTCTGTCTTCAAAACCCCATATTCTCCTAAAGGCTAATTTCTGATACCCATGGTATATTTCTTCATTATTCCCTTTGTTTTTCCCCCAATATATATTTCAATTTGTAATGAATGATTGAAGATGATCTGTGACTTGACATTTCTTAGAAAGCAGAGAGACCAACAAGCTTCACAGCTGCCCTGGGTAGGAGGGAAAGCTTGATGTGCTCCCTACTCTAAAGCAGTTCTTGGCTCTACCTGACAGATAGATCCAAAGGGACATCAGGCTCAGAACTGCAATTCCTGAATTTGCAACAAGAAAAAATGGAGAAGAATTCAAAGCCTTAGGCACTAGATCAATATGCTTCAGCATCAAATAATAAGGTAAGTAGAACCTGCATGAACTATCCAACAGGAGCAGGTACAAAAGTTGCTACCGATACCTCACTGTGGAAAATGTGTGTTCTGGTCTGCTGTGCAGGAAGGCAAGAGATGGTTGTCTGCACAAAGCAGTGCCAGGCTGCAGGCTTCTCCTAAGGGTACTTGCTCACCACTGCTGCACAGTGCCTGCAGCATGGGTATGTGTAAGAGTATTGGGCCAGACAAGGGAGGACACCTGGTGATGGAAGTGTCAGGCTGAATTGCACTCCTTTGCAAGGACAGCCCAGGGTTAGTCTTGCACCAGGGAGTGTTAGTGGTACCCATAACTGTTCACAGAAATAGGACAACCTCAAACCAATTATGCTCGAAAATCACACATATTGCCATGACACAGAACATGTAATCTAGTCTGACAGTCACCACTCACTGCTCCAATAAGAGAATAACTTCTACCTGCATCATTAATGGCAGACATTTCTCCAGCCGCACCTCCACAATTTCTTCAGGCACTCCAATGGTTGGTTCATTGTCCCAGTCATCAGTAAGCTCTTCATAATACCTAACTGGCAACTTCCTTGCTGCAGTTTTATCCCATTATTCACATTATTTGTGTTATCCATGAAGGTATTTACTTCCTTATTCTTTGCATTAACCTTGACTGCATTTTGGGACTCTTACTATGCTTTTACTTACTCCACTTCACTGCTTTCTCTCCTTATAAGAAACAATCACAGGTCTTTTAGTTTGTCCTCACGGGTCAAGTTCTCTAAGTCTCTGATCATACTCATTTTATCAGTGCACTCAGGAGGGCATTTTTTCCACATCTTTCTTGAATACAGCTGAGTTGCAATATTGCAATTCAGATAAATTTCCTTTTGACTCCATGAAAAAATGTATTTATTCCCTTGGAAATGGAACAGCTTCAATGAGTTAATCAGAAAGGTCATGCTCCCTCACCACAAAGACATTGTGTGTAGCTTAATACTAACAAATATAGATTACTGTGGTGGTAGTAAGGAGGTTGGGACATTCTAAGTGTAGGTTTCTCACATGCATTGTAGTACATGGGCACCAAGAGCCACATATATGCCAATTACTTATTACAGTTTGATAACTGAGCTGCTCAACTGATGGTGGCTCGGAGTCCCTCATCTCCTCCACCCTGGGAGAGAGTCACACCCCAAATACTGCAGTCATACAATTGTGCCACTGATGACAGCACCAGCTTGGCTCTACTATCATGGACATGTATTGGAACTGTAGTGGAGGGAGCTAAAATAATTAGCCTTTTCCAAATCAAGGAAATATATTGCAGGTGAGGACCGACACAGTGGGAGCTAACTAGAAGGGGAAATAAAACATTTGAAGAAAGAGAAATCAAAACAACTTTCTCTATTGACAGTTGTTTTTAAACTAAAGACATCATTATCCTGTCGCAAGCCTTGGCTGAGAAGGAAAACATGTTGTTGAGAACTAATTAAAGAATTAGCCAGAGTTTATCTTCTCATAGATAAAGGAGCATAAGCTTTGCAACAGAAGTGTTTGTAGTGAGCTTTTGAAAACTCTCTGAAGACGGCCAAGCTTAAGTCTGTTTAAGCCTTTTCCTTCACCTATTAAATGTCTGTTCAGATGTCTTTTTGGTTTTTTTCTTTCTTTCTTTTTTTTCTCCTATAAGAGAAGCCCCTGGTACTTGTTAACAGGCATTCTTGTCTCTTGCTTGGAGCATGGGGTGATGTGCTACCATCCATTATAGTGAGGAACACAGGGCATCCACTGAAGCACTATAAAAGTGGGACAAAGTACCAAAGCTGGCACAAAGTACAAGTGTTTAGTAAACAAAAATAACCCATTGTCACGACATGTTACAACATCACTCCAAGGCTATATTATGATTAGAGCTTTCCCAGGCACTGGCCTACCTGGATCAGCATCATGTCTCTGAAACAGACAATTAGGGTGCTTTTTCCTCAATTTATTGGAGTATCAGCAGTCACTAAGGAGGACTGAAAGCCTTTCTCACAGGTCATCAGCAGACTTTACAGTACTGCCACAGGGAAATACCAAGCCCACTTGGGTGCTTTGCGTGTGGTTAGAAATAACATGATTGGCAGGTTGATTAAGTCTGAGGTTTTGGTTAAATATTGTTTCAGTCTTTCTTTTTCTTTTTCTTTTTCTTTTTTTTTTTTTTTCTATTTTCCTTTCAGCTTAAATATGAGAGTTTTATGTGGCTTTCCAGGATTTCAAAAGTTTTTACCACTGTTTCCAGATTTCGACACCAATGGACCTTTCATATCTCTGCCATTATCTTCATTGCCAGAGGAGGGCAATGAAGCTGGTGAAGGGCCTGGAAAATAATGAAGAGTTACTGAAGAAGATGGGACTGTTTAGTTTGAGGAAGAAGAAGCTAAGGGGAGACCTCATCACTCTCTACAATTACCTGAAAGGACATAGTAGAGAGGTTGGTTCTGGTCTTGTCTCACAGGTAATTTGAAATAGAACAAGAGAGAAGGGATTCAAGCTGGAACAGGGTAGGTTTAGACTGGACATTAGAGAAAACATTTTCACCAGAAGAGTAGTCTTTTAGAATGGGCTGCCCAGGCAGGTGATTAAGTCACCGTCCCTGGATGTGTTTAAGGGTCATCAGCATGTGGGTTTGAGGCACATGGTTTAGGGATTAACTTTGTAGAGTAGGGTTAATTGTAGGCAAGTGAGAGGTCACAGGAGGCTTTAACCTCAACGAAAGGGAGTTGTGTCCTTGAACAAAAGGGGAAAGAGATTAAGGAAGTTGAGTTAGGAAAATAGAGAAGTTTGTCTGTCTGGCACTGTCTTATGGGAATAGGGAAAACTGTCATTGAACAGCTAACATGAACCAATGGGGATGTGTGTTTTGGTTATTTAGGCTATATAAGAGGTATCAGGAAATAATAAAGTTGCTGATGCTTGTTACCACATAAAGTGTCAGCATGAGTTCACTGTCAGTTAATGGTTGGACTTCATGATCCTAAGGGTCTTTTCCAACTTGAACAAGAGGACTGGGCAGGACATCTGGGGACTGCTGGGGTTAGCCACTAGGCTGCAAACCAGTCTAAGTCTGCTCCCTCATGAGAAAGGCATTAGTAAGTTTTAGTTATAAGGAAGTGATATATGTTTATATATGTCTAAATGCCTCTCCTCCAATTCACTTAAGGGAAAAAAAAAAAAAAAAAAACAACAAACCCAGAAAAAAAAAAAAAAACCAAAACAAACAAACAAAAGAAAATAAAAAAACCCACACATTAAAAAAAAAAAAAAAAGTTAAAGATACACCTTTCAGGAACTGTAGATAGTTTAACTATAGGTTTCTTCTTACAACAGTCCTGGCAAAGGGAATGAGTCCCTTCTGTGCACTGGAAACCACGACGTTTCTTCTCCAGTAACAATAGCTAGTGAAAGAGCCTGGGAGGCTGGTAGGTTAGCTGACCCACAAGAATGGCTTGATGGTAAAATTACTGCTGGCTAAATGATTTCACTTTCAAAAATGCACTACAAGGTTTCATTTTGCAGTCATATTAGAGAAAGAGCTTGGTTTGTATCAGCAACTTTATAGTTAGCAGCAGAGGAGCAACTTTCAGTTTTTACAAATTAATTCCCTCTGGAAATCAAGCTTCCCTCTTGCTGCACAGGGAAACACACGCACACATCCCCCTGTGCCTGCTGACACTGGTGAAGCCCTGGATGCTTTTTTCTTCCCACTTCCCACAGACAGCAGCTGCTGAGTCTCTGCTACAGTACTGCAGAAGGTATAGCTGGTTTCTTGTACCAGTATCAGAGCAAGCTTGGGAACTGTGACAGTAACATGTCATAAACTTCAATTGCTCCACATCCTCTGCCAGGGAAGGGATGACCCAGCCTGAAGTGTGGCCAGTCTCTGCATGGGTTTCCAAGACGGCATGTGTGCTCAGCACTGGATGTGCCCCTCAGGGATAACTGAGGCTTGGCTTCAAAAGCAGCTTTTCTCCACCATGAAAGCAGAAATTCACTATGGCTTACTCAGGCAGGGCAGCAGCCAAGGTGACAGCGGTGGAGCTGCAGGAACAGCCTCACTCCACAAAAAGGAAAAAAAAATAGGACAAAAATGGCCATTTGTTGTAGCAAGGTGGAACATGAGTTACAGACAGGGGTGGTCAGCAGGGACTGGGTGGTCATGTGGTTTGCTTTGTGAGGGATGGAATGTCTGTCTACACCAATGGACATTCCAGTGTTATTTGTCTCATCCAGTCTTCTGTAAAACTCACCAGCACCAGCAATAAAAAAAAAAAAAAATAACCACTTACCATCCCACATCACCAGTTCCTGGGTATGTCTGTGCTCACAGGAGTCAGGAGATGTGTAAATGACTGCCCTGTGCCAAGGGGGAACAAGGTCCTGTTCCTCACAGCTCCAGCTGCAAGGACTGCCATCAAAGGGAAACAGCCTCTGTTAATTCCCTTACACCCTATCATCCTATTTGGTTGTACTTCTTCCTGTTTCTATGCACTGGCGGGATTTAAGTGCTCAGAAGATACAAGCACCCCCTTTTTGTACAATTCCAGCTCAATCTGCAGTACTTGGACAGGTTTTTGTTCAAAACTGAGATTCATTACTTCCCAGGGCAGCATTTTTACTTCTGTGCTGCTGGATTATGCCTCACACAGCTCCCATACCTAAGTGTGTAATGCTTTGGTCTAAAAGAGAATCCTGGATGGAGGACAGCTCTGCTCCCTCTGCCCAGCATCCTGACAGCAGCAGTGAATTCAAGTCCCTCCACCAGAAGCAAAGGCAAAGCCTATGGAGGGTGGTCATGGCTCTGTGTTGTAACCCCTAAATGCATAAATGCCTGCCTCCCACTCAGCACTTTCCAACTCCCCAGATGATTCCTGGGCTCTTCCATGGCAGCAGGATGACCTGCCTGGTCATGGCCCAGCTGGAAGAGGGACATGCTCAGTGCCAGCAGACACTGATCCCAGGGTGCTGGGCAAACTTGTCCATCACACCTTGGAGCCCACACCACTGCTCTGTGGTCAATTCCTGTCTAGCCCAGGTCTGCTCTCACCTATCACTGTCATACAACCCATTAAAAGATAAGCATAACAAAACCAGCTTGCCACAACAGTACCACCACCAGCTCTATGGGGCAGGGAGGAGCTCTTCTGAATATTGTTCTCCATTCTGCTTCTTTGCTAAATTAGATTATGATTTCTCAGTTGATAAATCTTCTATGCTGCATACAACATTACAGCATTTGAAAGATCATGCAGCAGCAATGTTTCATAGCTCATGGGGCATCAAGGACCAATGAAAATCGAGACAATCCCTTAGGACCACAGTTCTGGAAGTTACTAAATACTAACAGCTATATCAGAGGCAAGGCTTCTAAGGGGAGATAACATTTTTTATTAATCAGACTAACACAGCTGGGGGAAAAAGGGACACATTCAGGTACATAAACCCTTCTGTGTAAATGCTCTGCTGTTTGAAGATCTCTTTCCCCCCCCCAAGTGCTGCAGTTTAAACTTCCACTCTGCTTTTGCTACTCTGAGGTGTTTTAGCACAAGAACCTCAGCACGTACGAGCTGAGAAGTATCAAAAGGAATGTCAAAGGAACTTAGAACAAGAAACCTTGGGAGTAGGCAGTCACACTCAGACTCCTTCCTGCTAAATCAGTGCCCTGGTTTGAGTGACTACTTCCTGCTAAATGAGTGCCCTGTGAGAACAGTACTGTTCAGTGACTTTACTTTTCAGCTCAGTTCTTCTAACTAACTGCACTGTCTGAAGTTAGCAGTGTGTTTTCACAGTGTCTGCTTCTAGCAGTGACAACACCCCATGTAGAGTTATTACCAAGGATCGGTGTGCAGACCAAGGTCTCTGCTGGATCTTCTGCACCACACTGGGGGTTGCAGAAATTGAAAGGCCACACCTGCAGGGAGGAGGAGTGGACAGGACAGGTGACCCCAAACTGACCAACGAGGGTTTACAGCCCATGTATGTCATATTTGGTATAAAGCAGAGGGAGCTGGAGGGTCTGTCTTTGGGGGGCTCCCTCTCTTGGCCTGCTTTGCCAGCTTTGGTCGGGTCCTTTTCTGGTTTCTTCCTAGGAGCATCCAAGAAGGACTTCTGCCTTCGATCGTGATCTGTGTGTTCCTGGATGGTTACTAAGTGGAAGTACTCCACAGAGAGACAATTGTGTGGGAAAGGGGAAGGGGAATCAATTTTTACTAACCTCTCTTCCACTGTCACACTACATTGAAATTTTCAGTGCAAGCTATGATATCAGATGCATTTTAAGGAATCACGGGAATTGTCCAAATATATTTAGCTATATATCCTCCCTTTTGGGCAAGGAAAGAGACACCCCAAATAGCTGTAAGATAACAATTATTGCAAGCATATTTGCTTAGAGAAACTTTAGTCAAAGTTCAGAGAAAAGACAAGTCCCTGGCAGCTGGGTCACCAGTGGCCAGCTTCTTCTTGAGCTGTCCCTGCAAACCCATACTCAGTGAAGAACATGCTCAGAAGATAAATGCCTCTGCCTTCCTTGGGTCTTTTCCTATGAGAAGAAGAAACGTTCCTTGCTTGCTAATAATTTGGAATTCACAGAATCACAGAATATTAGGGGTTGGAAGGGACCTAGAAAGATCATCTAGTCCAACCCCCCTGACAGAGCAGGATCACCTAGACCAAGTCACCCAGGAATACATCCAGGTGGGTCTTGAATGTCTTCAGAGAAGGAGACTCCACAATCCCTCTGGGCAGCCCATTACAGAGCTCTGTCACCCTCACTGGGAAAAAGTTTTTCCTTGTGTTTTCCCCAAACCTCTTGTGCTCCAACTTACTCCTGTTGCCTCACATCCTGTAATTGGATGACATTGAGAAGAGTCTGTCTACATAACCCTATACTCACCTTTAACATATTTCTAGACATTGATGAGGTCCCCCCTCAGTCTCCTCCAGGCTAAAGAGCCCCAGCTCTCTCAACCTCTCCTCATAAAGGAGATGCTCCACTCTCTTCAGCATCTTGGTGGCCCTGCACTGGACTCTCTCCAGTCTCTTTCTTGAACTGGGGTGCCCAAAACTGGACACAGTATTCCAGGTGAGGCCTCACCAATGCAGAACAGAGGGGGAGAAGAACCTCCCTTGACCTGCTGGCCACATCTCCCTCATCACTCGTGGGTGTATCCCATCAGGGCCCATAGACTTGTGGATGTCCAGTTTGCTCATCTGATCTCTAACCCAAGCCTCTTCAACTGAGGAAAAAACTTCCTCCAGAATTCCTCTGTGGTCTTGGAGACCTGGGGCTGAGGACAAGCCTCCCCTGTGGCTGCAGGAGAAAACTGTGGGACTTGGGCTGGAAAAGTTGTAGGGGAAGGACATGAACACAGTTAAAAAATAAAATGTGGACAACAATTTGAATCATGAGAATGTTACCTGGTACTTACAGGAGTGTGAAAACAAACAGGCATTTCAAAGAGAGAGTTATGAGCAAGGTAAAAAACTGCAATAGTAGAAGTCCCCAAGGAAACCAAGTACCAAGCTGATTGGAACATGGCTCACTCCAACAGCAGAGGACAGTACCAGCCACAGATTTCAGTGTCACGACACTCCATCCAGCTGTGTGGCACTGCACCCATCCACCACAACCCTGGCCCTGGTAAAACACAAGACTGAAAAGATTCGCACAGGACAACATTTAACACAACCCAGTGTTTATTGACTCCTGCCACATAACTTTTTTTAATAGTAACAGGAACACAAAATGTGATGTATGGTAAAATACTAATAAGGGTTTCTATAACAATCTAATGCAAAGTGCCAGCATTGTTGACCAGCATACAACCTGACAAGAGATGATGTAGTCATAACTCACTCTCAGATAATCTGCTGGGAGTACATCACAGTCAAAGTAGAACTAGTTATTTGCCTGCAAATAGATAAATTTTCTTCTAGATGCAAGTGGTGTTAGAGCCAGCTATTTTGCAACAAGAACAAATAAAATATATAATATATTCCAACAATAAAAAAATGCAATAGGAAAGGACTAAAACTATTTAAAGAGAGAAGGGAAAAGAGTGGATCTTTTTAGAGACTATTTTGCAGAGGCCATTCCTCCTAGAACCAGAAGTAATCTAGAGAAAATAAGATTTATTATAGGCTACTTTGTTCAAAAGGCCAGTGGTTACATGTTTAAGAATAAAAATAGTCTCTTGATTTTCAGTACTGTCTCCTGGCCTTTTTCCTCCCTGTACAAAAAAAAAAACCAAACCAAAACAAAACAACCAAACAGAAACCAAAACAAACGCCCATGTTTTAAACTGTGGCATGGTGGCTGTGTATTTTTTTAATGCAATTGCATTTGAAAGGCAATCATGTTTCTTAAAGAGCCATGAAAAATTTGCATGATGAACATGTGGTATGTAACATCCTCACAGATATGAATGATGAAGGCACATTAGCTAAAGGTTGAGGAAAAATACCCACCAAAAAAAATCCTCCCCAAAAACCCCAAAAGAAAACAAAAATAAACAAACAAACAAAAAAAAACCCACCAAAAAAAACCAAACAAACAAAAACCCACAACACAACTGGAGGACTAAATATTAAATACCTTAGAGAAAACACCTATGGCAACATAGATGTTGCAGTCTGCTATGAAGAAAATAACATAAGGGAAGAGAGTTTCCTTGCAATGCCCTTCCTACTGCAGCAGCCTGCTTCCCCCACAGTTCTTCGGACAATTTCATTCTTGCAGAGTACAACAATTCCAGAGAGAAGTGAAAGAAATCTCTGTAGAAGACATCAAGCCTGTGGATTCCTACATGACCAACATCCCACCCACCCTCGCAATTAAACAACAGAACCTTCAAGGATATCATCCTACTGAGCTGGTCTTTTTTAATACAGAAAAAGACAATGCTCTCTGCCTCAGAATAATTGCTCTCTCCTCCATCTACATCAGGGAGATATTGTCTAAAAATGAAAATATGTACTTTATTTACAATAAATGCATCTGTACTGCTCTGTGCTCCATCCATTACACCTGAAGCCAGGTGGTAGCAATAGTGATAACTGAAGTACCTTTCTTTTTCAACCTTTATACAAACCCTTTCCCCTCCCACCCCATCATTTTTTCCGCTGTTCTAGGGTCCAGTGAGATGTGCTGACATCTCTTTCTAGTGCATTTTTAAAGTTGCAGTTTCTAAAGGCAATTTGCTCTGCTCTAGCTGTCCTTGTCCTCTTTAAAGTTACATAGGAGTTTCAACTTTAGATGCCATTATCAACTTTGCATAGCAATACAACAGGTAGTGTTCCACCCCCTCCTTCCTTTTTAACTAATAATACTGTGGTCTCCCTCTTTCAACACCTCCCATCTTCCAAAGGGTTAACTCTCACTCTCCAGGTAAGACCCCTAACTCTTTCTTTTCCCCTGTGAATATTGCAGAAAGGTAATTTCAAGTTACCATTAAGTTTCCTTCAAGTCTATATTGTGTTACTTAGAAGTGGAATAATGCTTTTCCTAAGATTAAAGGACATTTATCAGATTATTTGTTGTTGACTGCTGTGTTTTCTTTTTGGGGGTTTTGGTTTTTTTTCTAGTCTTATTAGAGTATTTGTCACCCATGTTCCCTCATATTCCTCTTTTAAGGTGCAGAGTGGTCAGGCTGAACAAAGTCCTGCCCATAAGACCATAGCTGGATCTCTGGGAGAAGCCAGAAGAGAACCAGGAGTTTCTTAGCACTACTGTATTTACATTCAGAATTCAGGGACAGGTTGAAGGAGGCCCAGCTTTTGAAGTTATTTCTTTTCTGTCCTATGCAGCTGTTACCCTTCTGTCATGGACATTTAATAGTTGGCATTGCACACTACCTTTTCAGTGCCTAGCTCACGTGCGACAGAGCTGGCCCACAGACCCATCACTTAGCACAACAGCCCACAGCACAGTGAACTGGTGCAGGAGCTGGCAGTTCAGACAGACCACCTTCACCACTGCAGGCAGGTGGCATGGGAAAATATGGAACTCTGAAAAAGACAACTATTTGGACATCTTGTAGGGTCTGACAACCATACTGACGACATGAGACAAAATGAATGCAAGTGAGTGTATTAGGTTATGAACATTTGTGTGAGTGATAAATACATCCACTGCCAGCTCCTAGCTTCATTAAGAGCTATTCTGAACTGCATAGGAAGTGCTGGTTGTAGAAGCTTAGGCAGACTGGAGATAGCTCACCAGTTACTCATAGAGCCTAATAAGTTTAAAAAAATAGAGAAAAAAATATGTACTTTCCCATTTGAATAATTGATCTCATGTCTTGGGCACAGCAGTAGTTACCTGGCATAACAGAGAATTTGAAACACAATCACTGTTTCGTTCCAATTACATTTGCATGCAAAGATAAACAAGTGTGTTAACCAAGGATAAGCAGCATAGAAATCAAGTCTAAGTTAGCTGTTATTTATCATACGTTTGTCAGACTGCCAGACATATCTTTTCCTTTCAGATTCTTATCTGTGTCACACAACACACAGTAGATGGAGAAGTCACAGAAGTAACACTTAACTCTATGTATCCTTGGCCTGTAGTGCCATTGCATTGTGTGCCATCAGCCTGCCAGGTTTACCAAACTTTTGGGAGAAAACAGCTGCTTTGTACAATGCATGCTGCTCAGAACAAAATGGCTTTACAAAGTTGTGGACAAATGCAGAACTAGTTCCCACTCAGCCTGGGACAGAAAGGGCAGCATAACTGCACAGTTAGAACTTGACTCTCAGAGAGCAAACAAAAATCCAGGAAATGCAATTATTATGTAGGCAAAACTCTGCTTGGAAAGTTGTGCTATTAAAGAGCTGAGCCAGTGTTCTGTGCAGCAAAGTGATAAAGAATACAAAAACAGGCCCATATGGGAGAGACCATAAGATGACACTCCACAAAACTCCAGTTTAATTTCACATTTCCAATATCTCTTCTTGCCCATTATCTCTCTGCCACAGATTCTAAACCTGTAAAACTCCATCTCATTGAGCTAGAACACCCTCCCCCCAATAAAGTGCAAATAAGACTGAGGTTTTCACCACTACTTGCAATGATCGTTATCTTGGTTACAAGAGTGATCAAAAGCCAGTTGGCTGAGCAACTACCACTAGGCTTAGTGATACTTTTTGTTTTTTTTAAAACCCTGGTTACTTCTTCCAGCAAAAGGAAAATAAAAAACAAGTGTTCCTTCTGCCAGATGCTGGCATGACTGGAGGCTGTCTTAAGTACCATCAATAGAAGATGCACACGATAGACACAACCAGTGCATTCTTGTGCATAACAAGAATTTGCCCTTGTTTGCTGGAAATGGAAGTAATCTTTGGGATCTTATTTCCTCATAGAGTTCAGGGACAGTTGATTAGTCTTCATTAAGAGGTGTTTCTCTCTTCCTCGCATCTGCATTGAAAAGATGAAAAAAGATGCAGCAGTTAAGCCAGAGGGTTCTAACAGCATTGATCTGAGAACTCAGAATAAAGTTGATTTGTTTTTCAATGGACAGCACTTTCCATTTCAGACCCTTAATATGAACTCACCACATGGACTGAAATGCTGTATGAACCCACAGCATGTTAATGAGATATCATACCCAAGTTTTTATGTTTGCCCTGTTGAAACTGAAGATGATTCTTGCAGTATTTAAGTATTCCAATAAAATTTCAGAATCCAGATCTGTGATAGTTCTCCCCTCAACTCTTGGACCCTTGTTCACAATCCCCTTTAAGGGAGAAGCCAGTATTTGCTTTGCATACCAGCTAGAGAGATGACAACAGCCTGTTGTGAAAAACATTCAACTAATTACCACTTTGCTGGTCCCCAGCTGCATAGCACACATTCTAAAAATTATGACTGTTCACTATGTTCTGAGGAGCTGTCTGGAGCAGTCCATAAAGACCAGATCTTAAACTGCTCCAAACAGCAAGCCTTTGAGCATGATGCCAGATTGGCATCACCTGGACAGCAGGGAGTGTGGCTGCTGTTAGGAAAGATGGGGTCATCTATTTCTGGACTTCTGCAGAAGTGTCTCTGGGCTATCTATGAGACCTAATTGAAGGTTGCTCTTGAAGTGCACCATGATCACAGCTTCTCTAGCAACTGCCTACCAAAAGATGCATTTCCAACTCAGTCTGCATTCCAAGGTCATTATTAATATCCCCACACAAAAATTACTTGTAAATTCAAGACAAATCCCTTTTGCATGACTGCAGACCCCAACTGCCCATCATTAGAAGGCAGGCCTCATTTTGAGATTATTATGAAACTGTTTAAGTGCCATGACTTTGTGCTACACAAAGTTTGGAGGAGACAAGATATACTTCCCAAATAAGAAGAGTTTAGAAGAAGAAATTAAAAAAGAAGAAATTAAAAAGCTTTCTAAAAATGAATGTCATACCCATCTAGCTCCAGACTTATTTCCATTCTGTCTCTGACTTTGGAAATATCAAAATGCATTAAATTCTTTATGGTGAACACTTAAAAAAGAATCATACCAGTCAAGTTCCTGAACTTTTTTTTGGCTTCTGCTCTTTCTTCGGCATCAAAATACCACACAGTCATGGCATATCTATAAAATAAAGAAATACTGTGTTTGTTTCAACTTTTGCTATTAAAAGAGAGCCCTGGAATTTTAATGGTCATGGATAAAGGGAAAAAAACCAAACCAACCTGAATTACTATATAAAAAAACAAGATGCAAATGGCACATCTTTATATACAACTTTTAAAATGCATTTTATCAAGCAATATAGAAATATAGGTGACAATTTCTGCTTCAAGGCACAAAGAGTGCACAGCCCCTGGTAACAGAGAGCAAAAGTAGCTTACAGACCTTTGCATGTTTTTCTGTTCTGGGATGCCTGTAGGTAGCCTTGGGATTGCCCTGCATCACATCATGTTTTTTGTAGCCTGTTGACAGATGGTAGCCCTAAGAATCTCTTAAGTGTTACAAGGGCAAAAGTATAACCTAGCATCTCCCAGCTAAACAGCTATGCCTGGCTTGGAAGTTTTCTCCTATCAATGGTACAAGTGCTTTTTCTCCATCACACAAGGAATCATATAATTCAAGCTTGTTCTTCCTCATTTGATGAGAGAATTCCCTGTGACTCAAAACCAGAAAATCCACTCACAATCTGTGTGGTTTTTATACATATCTGTATTTAAAGAAACATATGATGGTCACAAATTTTAGCTACAAATATTAGTGGAAGAGATGCTTTGTTTTTTCCTGGTCAAATATCAGTATAAAATATGCTACTTACCTGGTTGCATAAGAAGGTTGGACTTCATGTGGATTCCTTCGATCTGACCAAAAAAAAAGCAGTCGGTCAAAAATTGGCTCAACATCTGCTACATAGGACTTTCCTTCTGGGAATATCCGAAGAATCCCACCATGCAGCTGGAAGAAAATGAAAGGTTGTGGTTTTTTTACACATAGACACATACACATTCATGTGAACAATGACTTATCTCTTCCTTTCCAGCACCCAACAAAAGGGGAATAAACCTCTAATGATAACCAAGGCAGCTACATTGCAGCACAGGAAAATCATACACTGAATTTCTTGGCAGTCTTGGTTTTCCCAAACAGTTTGTAATATTTCAGCACAAACATCTGGCTAAAGTCAACAAACCAAGATAAAGACAACAGTGGCTCTGTTACAAACATCGGGAGACTTCTGAGCTCCCAGTCACATCTTCAGAACCAGTGAATACAAGGCAGGTTAAGACTGTTCCACCTGACCCACTTAAGATCAGGCTCTCCTCCCAGCAATTTCTAGATACTGCTTATGGCATTTCAGAGCTTGCACCTGACCATAGAGGACTTAACTTTTACATCCTAGGAAGAGTGAGGTCTTTTTTTATTAGTGGATTTGCAATAAATTTCTCATAAATATTGTATCTCCCAGACAGTCTTTTGACATAGCCTGGTTTCTCTACCTCATCATTTCTCTCTTTACATGTGCCATGAGTTTCAGAGAAAAAGTATGGTGGTCTGGTGATCTACATGCACTGTAGAAACTTCAAAAGGTGCAGATGAACTCTGCCTCCTTCCTGCTACTGTTATGTGTCTCTTTGCAGGCTTTTATGCTTGTACCACAGAGTTCAGGGAAGGTGCTGTCAAGCCAGCACTGACCTGATTTAGTAACTCCACTTGGCATGCAAACCTCAGTAAGAAACTATTAGGGCAGGTTTAAAGCAACACAATTGCTTTGGAAAGCCAGCATGGTTATACTTTATCTCCTCCAGCATGTATTTCCAAAAAATTACTGTCAAACCCAAGTAATACTCTTTGCCAGTGTCAAAAAGCTGACTGGATTTCAGACAGCTTTCTTAGAGTCCACTTGAGTGCTTCCTCACGCTCAGAATAAGAATGCAGTACAACAGAACAGACTGGATTTTTTCATTTCCTCTCACATTTGCTCCTTCATTTTATGACTTTGAGATGTTTCACTGTCATACTTTCCATAAAGGATTCTGTTTTTCTCCAAGAGTGTATTTATCTGAACCAACTTTTGAGGGTTCATAGTATTTACACGTGCTTAAACCTACATGTGCATCCACCTGAAGTGGCCAAAACAGTTTAGAGACAAAAAATTTTCAATGGATAATCAATGTGAATGGTTTGTGCCACATTATGACAACAGCAGTGTAAAAAGACATACTGCAATTTTATAAATGCTTATTTTGTTTCTAATTTAGAGGTATGGTAAAATGTAAGTCTTTATATTAATAAATATAGGCTGAAAACAGAGCATTGTCCTTTCAAGAGGCCCACTGGTGGAGTTTAAGATGGAGAGGACAAACATGTGCTCATTCCTTTTACTAAGCCCTATCACTTCATAAGTAAGAAAACCACAAAGCCAACTGATTAAAGATCTTCTGCAGGCTACTCTTGAAAAAAACAAGAACACTAAAGACCCCAATTCAGGATGTAAACTTATTCTGCTCCCAGAATCCACTTATTCTTTAGTGGCTTAATTCACAAAAGCAAGTGACAGCTCCAAAGCTGTTTCTGAAGTATTTTTTCCTTCATCTTCTGCCTCAACTCCATGGCTTACTCACCTTGGCATCCCAGTTCTTATTCAGGTAATAAATACAGGTGATGCAACGCCCATCACCATTTGGATTGTCCACATGACGAACGTACCCAGCTCCATTTCCAGGATAGCAAGCAACCATAGCCTGAATAGAAGACAAAGATGGTAAATCAGTAAATACATAAAATTAAATAAAGTTCTACAAGATGCCTGTATTAGTTTTCCTTTTCTAAGCATCCTCCCACCACCAGCTTGGCTCTGTATTTTTCAGATGATCAAGACAAAATCAACAGCACCAGCATCAAAATCAAAACCACCAGCAGGTTTCTGCATAAACCTCTTTCACTAGATGGGTCAGATAGTGTGAAATTCCAAACTGCAAATAAATATCCTTAATATTTTACAACATATAAATTGAAGTACAGATTATGATGATAATAATAATAA